>OZ017738.1:21811887-22071887 GCA_963969285.1 Odontomyia ornata | reverse complement strand
TTAGAGTCCTTAACACCGCAGACTCAACCAAGAGCATCAAAGCGGGAGAAGTCATCGGCAGCTGCCAGCCTGTTTCCACCATCACCTCTTTAGAAGCTACTCACAACCATCATTACAAAAGTAGGCAAGACACAGACAAAGCCCGGGAATCCACGTCTGCAATATTGAAGCAGGTCAAATTGCGAGTGCAGCTATTCAAACGAGCCTCTGATCTGGTCACCAAGTACAGTGACATCTTCTCAACAAGCCCGGATGACCAAGGCCGAACGAGTCTGGTAACTCACGTGATAGATACACAGGGAGCCAAGCCGATTCGACAAGCACCCAGACGCCTCCCTATAGCCAAACAAGGAGAAAGATAGTTAACCGCTCCCACGCATCGATGACATCATGGATACTTTAGCCGACGCAAAATAGTTTTCTACACTCGATCTCAAGAGTGGCTACTGGCAGGTAGAAATCGACAAGAAGGACCGAGAGAAGACCGCATTTTCAGTTGGGACCGGATTGTGGCAGTTGTGGTGATGATATTTGGGCTTTGCAATGCTCCAGCCACTTTCGAACGTCTGATGGAGTACGTGCTACGTAGCCTCACCTGGAAAACCTGTTTGGTGTACCTAGATGACATCATTGTTATTGGGAGAACGTTTGAAGAGCATGTGCGGAACTTAGAAGAGCTTTTCTCCCGATTGCGACTGGCGAATTTGAAACTTAGTCCCGACAAGTGTATCCTTTTCGCAGCTGAAGTAAAATACCTGGAACAAGCGCCAGCTATGAAGCTTTCTGGGTCTGGCAACCTACTATCGAAGATTCGTCAAAGACTTTGCCAAGATAGCTAAGTGTCTCCATCAGTTAACCAAGAAAAATCGTCCGTATTTCTGGAATGAACAACGCCAGGTAGCCTTTGAGACCTTGAAGGAGAAGCTGTGTGAATCACCCGTGCTGGCATATCTGAAACCCGAAAAAATGTTTGTAGTTGACACAGATGCAAGCAACGGCGGTATTGGAGCTGTACTCTCCCAGCAGATAGATGGCGAAGAAAGAGTCCTCTCGTATTACAGTCGAGTTTTTTCAAAAAGTGAGAGGAACTACTGCGTGACCAGGAAGGAGCTATTAGCTATAATAGAGGCCACCAAGCAGTTCCACAAGTACCTATATGTCCAGAAATTTGTTCTTCGAATGGACCATGCATCGCTGAGATGGTTGCTCAATTTCAAAAACCCCGAGGGACAAGTTGCGAGATGGATCGAAAGATTGCAGTCATGCGACCACTAAATTGTTCATCGGAAGGGTGGAGTTCATGGAAATGCTGACGCCTTATTCCACCGTCCTTGTCCAGCTAACTGCAAGCATTCCCGACGGATTGAGGAAAAAGAACCACCCGTTGATCTGCGAGTGATAACGGCCGAATTCGATGAAGGTTGGTCATCTGAGGAGATTCGAAACGCCCAGTTTGCCGATGAAGACATCGGACCGTTGCTCGTATGGAAGGAGACGACTGGGCAACCTGAGGGGAGAGACGTTTCGATGCATGGCGCAACACTGAAAAGCTATTGGGCTAAATGGAACTCCCTTCAGGTGGACGGTGGCGTACTCAAGTGGAAATGGGAAACGGCGGATGGCAGTTCCTATACAATGCAAACTATGCTACCCAAAAGCCAAATCCACGATGTGATTAAGGAAATGCATGAAGGATCCTTGGGAGGCCATCTTGGTGTTAACAAGACCTTGGTGAAATTGCGGGAAATATTCTACTGGCTCCAGCTCGAGAAGACGTAGAGGACTGGTGTCGCAGATGCACAATTTGCGCTTCCGTCAAAGGTCCAAAGCGACGACTGGGAGGACAAATGCAAACCTATAACGTGGGCGTACCATTTGAAAGGATTGCTGTTGACATCGCAGGACCCCCTGAATGGGGAAATCGATACACGCTGGTTGTAGCCGATTATTTCAGCAAGTGGCCCATGGTCTACCCCATTCCCAACCAGGAAGCAACTACTGTGGCCGAACAGCTAGTGTTAAACTGGGTCAGTAGGTACGGCGTACCTTGTGAACTACATTCAGATCAAGGTCGAAACTTCGAATCACTAGTTTTAAGCGAAATGTGCGAGCTGCTGAGAATACGGAAAACGAGGACAACACCGCTGCATCCCCAATCCGATGGAATGGTCGAACGTTTCAACGGCACTCTCAATAAACACCTGGCCAAGATGGTTGATGGGAACCAAAGGGACTGGGACCGACACATTCCACTATTTTTGATGGCGTACAGAGCTGCCGAGCATGCATCGACGAGCCAAGCCCCAGCCAAAGTCATTTTTGGAAAGACTATTCGTCTGCCAGCTGATATAAAGGAGTACGCAAGTGAGCTAAGACAACGGTTGAACCAGAAACATCGGACAGTTCGAAAACACCTCAAATCGGCTACTGACCGCATGAAGACTAGGTATGATCTAAAGGCTAATTCTACTGACTTCCAGCAAGATGACTTGGCCTGGCTATATAACCCGCAACGGCGAAAGGGTAGGTCTCCAAAGTTGCAACATAATTGGGAGGGACCATACCGAAATACAAAGCGAATCAACGACGTCGTATACCGAATACAGGAACATCGTAAGCCGAGAGCCAAAATGAAAATCGTGCATCTGGACCGTCTTGCCCCATATTACACCCAGGGAGAATTGACAACAAATAGTGACACATATTTTCGGGGCGAAAGGAACTGAGGTGGGGGCAGTGTTACATGTACTAATAATTCTGCGAGCTACTGTCGCAATTGTTTCCACAACAATTAAAAACATCAACAAAACGAATTTACTCGAAACCACGAGAACCTACCAAGCATGAACAACATCTGAAAGTGAGTCACTGCTCCATTCATTCACTGCTGGAATGTTCCCGCTAATTCACCAATGTACGAGAACTGAGTTGAATGATTAGAGACCCTATATAAAGGTGAGCTGAATGAATGGGGGAATCATTCATTCGACCGCGATAAGAACTGCGATAGTGTGTGGGAAGCGATATTGTTCGAGTAACAGAAAAGTGATTTTCGTAATAGTGAAGTGATTTAGAAGACAATTGCGATAAGAAATTTATGGACAAGTGTTAGATTTTTAATAGTGAAAATTAAAATTAGTGAAAGTGTTAAACTGATTATTGTGCATTTTTGTAATTAAATAAACTCTTTTAACTTAAATTAAAAGACACTGCGTTTTCACTTTTCCGGAACATTAAAATTATTGGCTGCGAACCAAAAACACGCGACAATATATATGTATGTATATATATATATATATATATATATATATATATATATATATATAGATATATATATATATATATATATATATATATATATATATATATATATATATATATATATATATATATATATATAGGGTGGGGCATTTACATGTGTTTTTTTAAAGTTCAATAAAATGAACGAAAAATGCAATAAAAGTAACAAAAATCAAAGAAACTATTGAATGGCCCATTCTGTATATGCAGCCATTCGGCTGCCAGCTATGTCATGCACTCCCGGTGTGTTCAATACAAATATGTTCGTGCAAATTGGTTCAGACAGAGCTTAAAAAAATTATACCCCATCAAATGTAGCGGAAGCGATTGTGCTGCACTATATGGAGAATGCCACCGTTATTTAGATGTAAAAGATAAATTTACTTTAAAACAAACACAAGTACACCTCAGCGCAAACCTTCTAGCCCAGATAAGGCCGAGGTATCATTTGCACTCACCGCTAGAGAATAAGCAGACAAAAATATAAACAATAATGAGCTTTTCCCCAAAACTTATTGGCTTGACTCTCTATCAGTCAAGATTAAAAGTAAAATTATAAAATTAACTTTGTATCTCAACGTTTGAGTTCGCTTAGAGGTAGTTAAAGTATCTCATTGTCATGATCGAATGTATCGGCATATCACAAGATGATATGGTCAGTATCACGCTTTAGCCGTGTGTCCATTAATCTAGCTGCGATACGCTCTGATTAGGACCAGCACGTATCATAGCTGAACGGACTTATAGTCCGCTCAACGAATCACTCGAACTAAATCTGGTTGGCACCAACGAGACTTGAACCGAGGACCTTCGGCTTAGAGGTTGAGTGTTCTAACCCCTACACCACGCAGACTAACATAGTTCAATTGGGATTCATCAATTTGAAAGAAAAAGATCTATTTATGCATCTGGAGGTTCAGGGGGTGGCAAAATGCACCAAGATTTTGCATTTTCCCTTTCTGAAAATCTGAAAATAACCACAAAGGTGGGTCTTAATGAGTACAAGGGCAACAAATACCTCAAAAATTAAAGTTTACTCAACTTTGTTAATAATAGTATGATTTGTAAATTTTACATTTTCGCCCATAAAATCAAAACGATACTCTTAAACTTCTTGAAATTTTACAATTAAATTGACTAGTATAAGATCTAATGCTCACAAAATTTTATGGAAATCGAAAAATAATTGAGTGAATGGCAACAACAATAACACGACTTTATGGTTGATACATATTTCAAATTGACCTAGGCACTTTTATTTTCTTCCAATTTTCATGAAAATTTAAGTTATTGTGTCTAATTTAAATATGTTCAATCTACTAAGCATGCAGAAAAACTGTTTAAGCTCCATTGAAATGGCGGCTGTAATGTGCATATGAAGGAAACTCTGCATCATTTGCGTAAATTGGAATGATTTTTTATCCAAGTATTGGATGAATAATTGAAATTATCGATTCACACTACCAGAATATTACATTAGGTTGCTGAAATCCTCTTCTTTCAGTCCTATTAAGATCCGTTGGAATGGTGCAGAGTTTTCATCTCCTCAAGAAGTTATTAACTCATTCGCCCAATTTTTCTCTTTGACTTTTTCTCCTCCCGTTTCAGCTGTACATCCTGTTGTCTTACCTAATCGTCTTTCCTTCCCAATTGCCTATATTTGTACAGATAGGTTTGAAGCCGAATCTTTGATCAATGGTCTTGATCCTAATATCAGCCCTGGGCCGGATGGTTTGCCAAACATACTCGTATTTGTGAAGTCGTTAGCCTCATCATTAAGTTTTCCGTTGCCTCTCCTCTTCAATCTTTGTTTGAGTAGTGGTACTTTTCCTAAATCTTGGAAAACAGCTTATATTCTGCCTATTTTTAAAGTGGTGATAATACGTCAGTTTCCAATTATTGCCCTATTGCCTTAATTTTCTGCTTACCAAAGTCACTTGAAGTAAATAACCGACTCTCAAACTCACTAGCTCCTTTTATTGCTACAGAGCAGCATGGGTTTCTCAAAGGATACTCGACTCCCTCTAATTTAATGGAGTTCACAAATCGTATTGCAAGAGCTTTGGATAACCAACTGCAAGTTGATCTGGTCTTCATAGATTTCTTCAAGGCCTTTGGCACTGTGAATCATTTTCTTTTTTGTCGTAACCTTGAAGCTTTTGACATCTCACGTGCTCTTCTATCTTGGATGCTATCTTATCTATCGTCATCTCTGTCGAGTATGTCTATTCCTATGTTGTTATGTGTTATTAATTCCTCTTGCCGAGCATTTCGAACAGCCAAATGCCATTTAGACTGTCAGCTCCTCCAGACTGATATGAATGCTCTAAAAAAATGGTATGCTTCAAACTACTTATGTCTTAACATTTCTAAATGTCATAAAATGATTTTTTCTCTAAAGGACTCTCCTATCACTTTTAATTATATTTTAAATGATACTCTGCTCTCTGAAGTGTTCAGTCATAAAGAACTTGGAGTAGCTTTTGATCCAAAACTCAAATTTGATGAAAATATTTAAGATGCTATTACTAAAGCGTCTAGAGTTTCCGGGTTCATCCTTAGGCATGTACATAAATTAAATAGCATCTCCTCTCCTATCCACCTATTTGTTTGTCTTATTTACCCTTTGCTGGAATACTGTTTTGTTATCTGGTCCCCGCGATATTAGAAACTGTCCACAGAAAGTTTACGCGTTTTCTTTCCTTAAGTTTAATTTGCCGTTTCAGCCCTATAAAACCTATCTTTTCTATCTCTAAAATCCCGTTTCGACCAATGTTTTTTGTATAAACTCTATTGCCATTAAGTCCCGTTCAATATTTTTTCAGAGCTGCATTGCCGACAAACATCTCGCTCATCTCGGATCAGCTCTTATTTTGTCATCCCATGTGCTAGAACTGACTTATATTTTCATTCACCAATTTTAAGAATCGTACGAAATCATAATAATCTCAAGCTTGGTCCTTTTTCCTCTTCTTACATAGCATTTAAGAAAAAAAGTAAGAGATTTACTACTAATTTAACCTACAATTATCGTCACTTTATTATTTTTTCATTGAATGTTGCTGTATTTATTCTTTGCGTTCTGTTTTTTTATTGAATTCTATTCAGTCTGTTGGATGGTATAAATAAATAAAAAAAGTCTCTGATGTCCTAGTCATTGCTGTTGTTATTTTCGATAAATTCTGAGATGCCATTTCTGTTGGGTCTGTTCTCAAAAGTATTATCTCCGTTAGTATGTGTAGTTGCTTTTCTGGTCCCATGGTTATCTTTGCAGAGCAAGCAGACCATGCAAGGGTTGGCACTAACCTTCAAGGGACAGGTGCTCACAGCTAAACCAGCTACACCACAAAGTCAACGATGCGAGCTTCGAACGTATGCCGAAGCCTGCCAAGGTTTTACGAAATATAAAATTAAACCCTGGAGCCACTCCTGCAACGGAAGGATTTCTTGCACTCCAACATTTTAGTCGGATTATAAATTAGTCGCTAAAGTACTGGTGGGAAGAACTAAGGTAATGTTAGGATAACCAATGTAAATTATTAGCGTTAAGTAAGGTTGATTTTTAATACGCTAAATTATAATTCTTTGTTTTTAATCATATTGTAAAATTTTCACATTAATCGCGCGTCTTGTTCAAGCATATCATTTAAGTGAAACCCAGAAAAATGCAAACTAAAGTAAATTATTAGCGTTAAGTAAGGTTAGGTACTAAGCGAAAATAAAAAAAAAAGGAAGCAGCTCCTCTTTGCCATGGAACTTATCGTTCTCACGACGCGGAACGACACTAAAATTCGTGAAATTCTTGGCACACACGATTATGCCACACCTGGAGTACTATAATATGATCCATCATCAGTGCAAACTGATGTATGGTTGGTCGGTGTATTGGCCTATGTATTGTTGAAAGGATGTACACCAATCGGTGGCGATAGAAAACAGGAGACATTTTCTTTCTCCAATAGTTCACATCCTTCCGTTTCATCTGAATTGTCAAGACAGTCTTTTTTCCCATCACATTCCAATCCAAGAGGAATGTACGATCTAGCAGCACACGATACTCGTATTTTGAGCAATGGTTATCAGGATGCTTCTAAATTACTGTTTCGCATCCTTTTTCATCGTTGCCAATCGGAAAATTTTCATTTCTATCGCAGACAAATTTGTGCAATAGGCACAAAAAAACCATTCTGGCATTGAACATGTTCATTCCTTGCAATTCGCTTCATCGAATAATCGAGGTAATTGTTCTGGCCATTGAATTGATATTTGGCATCGATGCAGCTTCCATCTTTACATGCATCTTCATGACAAACATTCTTAATAAAAGCTTGCGACACTAGAAATACACTAACAACGACCAGCGGTCGTATACAGGACATTATGCTAAAAGTAAAGAATCTTGCGTATCGTATACAGGACATTATTCTTAAAGTAAAGAATCTTGCGGGTACCCAACTTCTTAGTACCGCGCTGGTTGAGACTGTCGGTGGTATGGAAGACAAATGGAAGAATTGATGAAAACAAGAGTATTTGGCGATGCACGAGTTCGCAGTTTTAAAGTACGATTTTAAAGTAAATTAATATGTACTTACGAAATCCTCGGGCTTATCGCCCGACACACCATAATATCCCTTCGCGGACACAATTATTTTAAAATATTTCGCGACGAACGTAAATGTACGCGCACATAATCACAAGCATCAACACAATGATTGATACTTCAACCAAAACAAATCTTTAAGGTAGTTATCGATAATGCAGGACAGTGTGCGAAAGAAAGATGGCCACCAAGAAAAACTAAGCAGCCGTGGTGAATGTTGTCTCCTTGATCTTGGCTTCTTCAACTCAAGTAGTCAGCAGAGAAGGAAGAACTTAAAATTATTGCGAAATAGAGGGATCACAGTGAGCCAACAGGTCCAAATATCAGAAGGAAGGAGTGTTGACAAAATTAATCAGGCAACGAGGGAAAATTACTCCAGACAACAAGGGAAGAAAATTGATTCAGGCTGCGAGCGAGTTGAAGTGCGAAGATTCCGACCATCGACGGGGCCCCTAACGTAGGAAGAATGGAAAATTTTGTAAGTGTAAAGAATTAGAATTTTATAAATCTTGAATTATCGTTTAATTTTCTTTAACGAAATTTTCGTGTTTTGTGTTTTAGCCAGTGTTTTCGCGCGTGGAGCGCGCAGTGTTTGCGGAAGACGTAGATTACGCCTGGAGTGCGTAAGAATCCTTCCCGTTGGGGATTTCAATCTGCTTAGTCGTTTTTCTTTAGTGGTAGTTAGTTTTTAGGTCTTTGTGAAAATTTTTTTACAAAGACCTACTAATTTCGCGACCTCTCTGTCCGTCCGTCTGTCCGTGCGTCACAGCTAATTTCCTCAGAAACTATAGAAGCTAGAATGCTCAAACTTTGTGAAAAGGTCAGAAGTGATGGTTTCTCAAAAGTTAAGGCCTTAACAAAAATTTAAAAAAATTTTAAGGGGGGTCCCCCCTAAAGTTTAAAAAATTTTTAAGGGGGGTCCCCCCTAATAACGAATTGGACCTTAAAAATTTTTTTTATCAAAGGTAGTCGAGTAGGGTATCAAATGAAAGGTCTTGATTAGGTCTTTTAGAATCTGAAATACAAAAATCATTTTATGAATTCGGGGGTCCAGGGAAAGGCTAAATGTACCCGAAATTTGTGTCCCCCCCCCTCGCGATTGGGCACCTATCAGCCGAAAAATCTGAAAATGATCACGAGCGTGGGCATTTATGAGTACAAAGGCAACAAATACCTTAGAAATCGAAATTCG
Organism: Odontomyia ornata; assembly: GCA_963969285.1. NCBI lineage: Eukaryota > Metazoa > Arthropoda > Insecta > Diptera > Stratiomyidae > Odontomyia > Odontomyia ornata. The sequence continues at coordinate 22,062,795 of OZ017738.1, read as the reverse complement.
CTCAACTTTGTTAATAATCGTATGATTTGTAGATTTTACATTTTTGCCCATAAAATCGAAACGGTACCTTTAAACGTCTTGGAATTTTGCAATTATATGAACTGACATAAGATATATATGTTCACAAAATTTAATTGAGATGGAATCATAATCAAGTGAATCAAGTGAATCGACGCTGGGCTATTGGCGTAGGCCTTCTCTATCACGTGGCTCCAAAGGAAGAAGTCGCAAGGTGTTAAATCACAAGATCTATTCAAAATAACACCTCTTATTGGAAAACCTTAAATATATTAAAATTGACTTAGGCACTTTTATTTTCTTTCAATTTTCATGAAAATTTAAGGAATAGTGTTTAACTTGAACATGTTCACTCGGCCGAGCATTCAGAAAAATCATTTAAGCTAGATCGAAATGGCGGCTGCACTGTGCTTATGGAAGAAACTGTGTATCTTTTGTATACATTTTAACGATTTCATATCCAAGTATTGGATGAATAATTCAAGTTATCGATTCACGCCATTAGAAAACTTGTTTCTAACCTTAGGATGTTTACAAAGACCTTCTGGTGGGAGCACTCTCCTGCTTACTCAACTTGTTATTTAGTGGAAGTTAGTGCGAATAAGAATTTTCTCTGTCGGGGGATCCCAAATTTGCATAGTTGGTAGTTTTTTTTCCTTCAGTGAAAGTGGTTATAGGTGGTTCGACGAGCCGGGTTAGGGCTACCAGTGGATATTCTAGTGAAAGGGCCATTCCGGAGAGCCTCAAGCTCGCCAATTAGCTCCTGGGGGCAATGCTAGGGTTGGCGAGTGAAGTGAAAGCCTTGATTGTGCATTGTGTAATATAATACCCATATACTTCCGTTTAAACATTCCTTGTCTTGATTTGAGCCTATCCCACGCTTCAATATTGTTTGATATACAATATTTAATGCTTTGAAAAATTTGCTTGCAATATTATCATCATCAAGACTCTTGATAAGTTTCACTGGCGTTAATACACTGTCGGTGAGTGATTCTATTGCAGAGCGTATTGAAATTTTATTTTTGTTCAAATTCATTTTAATTGTAGAAAAATTCACCATGTAAACCTTAGGCTTTTCAATACATTGAGCCAATTACTACACCACTACACATCCATTAGTTAAATTTCCGATAACAATAAGCCCAGTCTTAAATAAAGGTTGGTCCAACCATATTGCCCGATGTTAATTGTGAGTCACACCTACGCGTCAAGTTTTTCGCCCAACTTGATTTAACATTTCTTTGTTTCAGTGTTTAACCAATTCAACCATGGAGAGGTACACAGTTGAGCAGCGCGTTAGGGTTGTTGATGCCTTTTACGAAAATGGGCGTTCAAATAAAAATGCATTTCGTGCACTTTGTGATTTTTTTGGTCCATAAATGGGAGAATTGTGCGCAAATTTCAGCAAACTGGGTCTGTAGGAAATGTGAAATTGTTCGCAATACTGTGGCAGAAGAGCCGTCAACCTCGACTCGTCGTCGGGCCCAACAATTGAGCATCTCACGAACATCACTGATGCGAATTTTGAATAAAGATTTGAATTTACACGTTAACAAGGTTCAATTGACTCAAGAGCTGAGGCCTACTGACCATTTCAAGCATTGGCAATACGCCGAATGGTTGGTTGAACAGACAGAAGGGGATGGTGACTTTACAAAAAAAATCATCTCCAGCGACGAGGCACACTTTCACCTCAGTGGACTCGTCCACAAGTAGAATTGCCACATTTGAGCAAATGAGAATCCACGAATAGTTGTTGAAAAGCCGATGCGTCCACGAAGACTGGGCTGGCGGCATTATTGGGCTGTACGCCTTCAAAAGTGAGGACGGCCAAGCAATTACCGTTAATCCTGTTCGCTATTGCGAGATGATAACGGACCTCTTGTGGCCAGAAATTGAGGTTATGGACCTGGACGATATGTGGTTCCAACAGGATAGTGCCACTTGCCCCACAGTCAACGAAACAATGGCTCTTTTGCGTGAGAAATTCTATGGCCGTGTTATCACACTTTTTGGCGGTGTTAACTGGCCGCCACGGTGATGTGATTTGACATCGTTGGACTTTTTTCTCTGGGGATATTTAAAAGAAAAGTGTACGTCAATAAACCATGAACAATTCAAGAGCTAAGGGATGAGATAATTCAGCACATTAACGACATTGAATCTCAATTATTCTCACTGTCATCGTAAATATGTACCGTCGGATAGAAGTGTGCCACCGGAACTGTGGCGAGCATTTGGGCAATATTTTGTCCCACACATAATTATCACATATCCTTCTATTATAACAAAAAATATTAACATAATGTTCTGAAAACTTTTTGTTTTATTTACAATAAACATAGTGCGTTTTGGTTGGACCACCCTTTATATCCACATCTGATAAGTGATAACTTTCAGAAGTACATTTGCCAGGTTTGTGCTTTCTAAAAAAGCATTGAATGCTCCATACTAGAAATATATTTATGCTAAGGACAGTATTTCTGTGTTATAATACTGTGACTTCAAGCCCTAAATACAGTTGAAGCTAGTATGTTCATGTATTTTATCATTATTGCTGTAGCACTACAAGTCCTGCGGGTCTTAGCTTTTCGCAATCAACGCTTCGCAATGTTTTAATCCACCGACCGAAACAGTTTCATGTTGAATGACTCTGACTCTTTTTATGTTTGTACCCCAGCAAAATTATATTTGCTAATAATTTAATTTAAATTAAAGCACGCTTTATAATGAAAATTATTAAAAGAATTAACTATTCGAAAAAGTTATCCAATTGTTTTCAATTCATTTACCATCATCATAGCACAAAGCATACATAGCTTCATTATACGAGAAAAGCGACTGAGAAAACGTGACAAAAATTCGATATTGTCATTCATTCAACAAACCACCAGGGTATGTTTAAGCCAGAAAATAAAACAAAACGTTCAACGACAAGAAATCTGTCATCAACTTCCCCAATTACTAAGAGATTTTACGTCCATTTCGAAAGAGCTTATCCGACCCCGAAAAAAGCCCAAACTTACAATTGACTGAAATTAATTGCACCAATCAATCTTGCTCGCATTCCATTGAGAAACGACGAAGATCTAAACGAGGACGAAAAAATTGTGCGTAAATCTACTAAAAATGATAGCTAAGACATGCTAAGAAATATGCGTGAAACTTAAACCTCACAAGATGAATCACTGTCAATCTTTTTCTAGTCTCACAATTTCAGCTTTGAAGGATGTAACTACTCTTGTGGCATCATGCCATGGCTTGGCCATAGCGGTAGGAGCGGAATTTTTTTCGGATGACCATCAGAAGATGAAGTTCTCAGTGAAATGTAACAACAATGCCAACCACGCAAACACGACTTGAAAGGACTCTGAAAAAATGTTCATGCAGATGAGTTTGCTGAGTGGATAAGGATGAGCCTCAGATCCTAGAAGCATGTGGAAATATGTGTTTTCTTCCAGAGAAATTCGTCTATTTGTGTATTGTTATCAAAAATAAAGATGTCACGAACAGAAACATCCATATGCAAAGTAGTTACAAGCGGATACCTCAGGTGAATGATGTATCATCGATACTGGCGTACAGGAGAGTGAGTTTTTGGAACAACGGAGCAGAGCTCAGGTATTTCAAGGATCATACTGAGTGCATAAATTGGCTTATGCGGCAGCAGTGAAGAATATCAAGCAGCTTAATCCGACATTGAGGCGGAAAAGTGAAGCATTGAATATATATCGCCCGTTTTAGTTTCTAATCCTAATGTGCTCCAATATCTCCCCAGATTTCTGGGAAACTCGGAGCTCTCTGATTCCTTCAAGAGAGTTTTCATCTGTTTAATTCTATGTAACTGGTGATTTCTTTTGAAAAGCAGCCCCAAGGCGCAACAACTAAAGAACATGATATTTCGATACTTCCTCCGCATCGCATCATCCTTCGCATAATATCACTCAAACACAATATGAAGCGAGGATGGCAAGTTTGAGCGCCCAAGTTCTTGCACACAGACATGCATACAAAGCAGGTTACCCTCTTTCATACACTACTTAGAACTTTTATGTGTTCCGCCTATGGAAGACAGAACATATAAAATAAAGACATGTCACATATAATATTCTTCTGGCGGTCAGGTTTTAACAACTGGAGGAAATATGTGTCTGGCATCATAACAATCATATCCTGAATATGTCAGAGCATGCACACGCCATTCATAGCAGAGGGCCTTACATATTTCTTTGACATGTTACGTTGATACAATGTTTCTCAATTTTTCATCTGCTCTGGGAATATCTGTTTGTATTTTATTTTCATAAATGTGAGCAATTTTTATTTGAAATGGACATGGCAAATATATAAAAACTGAATTTCAAATGAATTCCTAGACAGTTTTAATGCTTAAAAGTTTGATGCTTTTAAGTTTTATATGCATTAATCATTTGATTTGGGTGAATAATGGGCTGGGGTTAAGATGGTATCCTCCAATTCATCTAAATTGGGACATATTTCAAATTGTAAAAGATGTAAGTTTGAACTTTAATTTCAGAACTAGTATTGAAGTGAGAAAATCATATATTTTCTTTATTTGTTGATTTTCCATTAAAAACAGTACAATTTTTTTTTTATTATTTATTTGTTTACAAAGCCAAACAAGGCAATCACAAAAGCGTACTTATATCTAACAATAACATGTTATTTCAATGCGTCAGTTATCGTTTTTTAGGTCTTTGTAAAAATTTTTTTTACAAAGACCTACTAGTTTCGCGACCTGTATGTCCGTCTGTCCGTCTGTCCGTGCGTCACAGCTGATTTCCTCAGAAACTATAGAAGCTAGAATGCTCAAACTTTTTGAAAAGGTCAGAAGTGATGCTCTCAAAAGTTAAGGCCTTGACAAAAATTTAAAAAATGTTTAAGGGGGGTCCCCCCTAATAACGAATTGGCCCTTAAAAATTTTTTTTAATCAAAGGTAGTCGAGTGGGGTATCAAATGAAAGGTCTTGATTAGAACTTTTAGAATCTGAAAAAAAAAATCATTTGATGAATTAGGGGGTCCACAGGAAGGCAAAACGTACCCAAAATTGGCAGCTGCACTGTGCTTATGAAAGAAACTGTGCATCTTTTGTATAAATTTGAATGGTTTCATATCTAAGTATTGGATGAATAATTCAAGTTATCGATTCACGCCATTAGAAAACTTGCTTCTAACCCTAGGATGTTTACAAAGACCTTCTGGTAGGAGCACTCTCCTGCTTACTCAACTTTTTTTTAAGCTTAGTTTTGAGATAGAAGGAGAGTAATGTTTACTTGAAGAATTGAAAATCTTGCAACACCTATGAATTGGCTCGTTATCTGCGTAGTTAGTTTTAGAATATGAGTGCGCTTGATAGTAATGCAAGATTTAGCATCTTTTTGATTACATCATGAACAAAGCAGGAGCTTAAAATAGTTCTTCGAGATGAGAGCGAGGAAAGATTCAAAATATTAAGTCTTTGCTGGTAAGGCGGCAAGGTAGCGGAGTCTCTTGGGTCATAAACTTCATGCGCGGCAAAAAAAATAAATTGTTTCTAGATAGATTCTATGTGGATACTGTGAGTCTCAAAGCATGGATTCCAAATAATGCTACCATATACAAGGAGAGGGCATACAAATGAGGTTTATAGAGTCTTAGCGACCCATAGGTTTTTGAATTCTTTGGCACTACGTCTTATGAAACCAAGCTCCTTGTATGCCCGAGCAAGCGTTGTGTCGTATTAAGATTTGAAATTCAATTCTCCGTCCAAAAGAAGCCAAGATCTTTTTGAAGTGGGGAATTGTTCAGGTTGTAAGTGTACTTGAATGCTGGAATCTTTCTCAAGAAGCTTGTAACGTAACACTTCCCAACATTTAGATGAAGTCTGCTATCATTACACCATTTCATTGACGAATTTATTTTGGTTTGCAGACAAGTGGCCTTGAAATCGGAATTGTATAATTCAAGGTCGTTAGCATACAGAAGACCAAGTATGTCACTTAAAATTTTGGACAAGTTGGAGATGAAGGTATTGAATAAAAGGGGACCCAGGAGGCTACTTGTGGCACTCCGGAAGAGACAATAATTTCTCTTGAGTCAGCATCTTGAGATTTTAAAAACTGTGTTCAATTATTTAAGTATCATTCAATCCAACTCAGTAAAGATCCAGATGTGCTGAGCTTCAGAAGTTTGGAGATCAAAATTCTATGAACGACTCGATTAGAAGCTTTGGTAAATCCCGTATAAACAACGTCAATCTGGTTACATTTTTCCATCTCGCAGAGGATAGTTGAGGTAAGAAGCATCAGATTGGAAGTAGTTGATCGACCTTTGCAAAACCATGTTGCTGCTCGTTTAATCATGGTTCAACCAACGTGGTGAGCTTGTCACAAATAATCTTTTCGAGCAACTTCAGAATAACCGAAAGTATGACAATACCTCTATAGTTTGTGATAGATCTTTTATCTCGCCACTTTTAAAAATTGGAGTCAAATGAAAAGACTTCCAGAAAGATGGAAAAGCCCCTCGTGATAATGGTGCGCTGAATAAAATAAGCAGAGGGGAAGTGATCTGATATATACGAGTACATTCAACAAGAAATCTTGGATGAAGAGAATCAGGTCCAGTTCATTTGTTAATATCTAGTTCATTAATAGCGTTTACGATATCTTCGCTTGAAAAACTCATTTCATCAATAAATGGTGTTGTCGTTGAATGACAATTTGGTATACTGGAAGAAGTGGTGGCCAGGCGGAAAACCTCTTAGAAGTGCTCCGCAAAAAGGCCACATATAATTTTAGGGTAAGCTGAAGAGCTATCACCGTAATACATTGATGTTGGGAACCCTGTAGCTTTCTGCTTGATTTTTAAGAAATTAATAAATTCTTAGGGATTTCGAATAATATTCTCGCCGATTAAATTGATGTAATGATCATAAGTTCACGAAATCTTATAGAGAACTCAGTAGCAAACTCATAATATCTAACATATTCCTCTGATTGCGAAGGTGTCAAAGATCGCGGTCAAGCCAGGGCTCCGAAACTTTGAATTTTTATCTTATTTTAGGAACGTGAGTGTCAATGTATTCGAGGAGTGTCGTATAGAATAAAGAGACTGCTTTTTCTAAATCTAAGCTTGAAAGATGGTCCTAATCAATAGTGGCAAGATAAAATTTAGTGCTATTTTAATCAGCCTTTAAGAAGTCAAACACAATACCGTCATTGTACATTCGAAAAAAAAATTACATCAGGTATGAGCAGTTCAACCGAAGAAGTGAGATGGTTTCGTGTGTTGGAGAAAAGGTTCTCCTTGCGATTGGTTGGACTGACCACAATATCGTCATAAGCATTGGTAAAAATCAGATCCAACTAATTTCTATTTTGATTGGGAGTAAGTGCTATTTGTTGTAAGTCATTACCATAAAATGCATTGATAAGGTTAAGATCGGTAGTGTTCGAGAGGTTCATAGGTAGAAGGTGACTATCAGATTCTTCGTTATCTCAGTGTTTTTGTGCCATTTAAAAATTCTCCATACCAATGTTCCTCCAATTTTCCAGAAAAACGCAAATGAATTTAATTTAAACAAATATATATTTCAGAGAAGTATAGATGTAAGTTTAGCGAGCAATAACACAAGACAAGCATACAAAATAATGAAATGCCTGAAACGTGTTATCAGCCCAAAACCACGCTCTGTCGTGATGACAGCGGCAATATAATCGCTGATGAAATCAAGATTCAGGAAAGATGGGCATCATAATCAAGAACCTCCTTAATCCTTCGCACAGCTCCAGAACATCGGAGCCTATAGATATCTGCGGAGAGCTTCTATTGGCCCCATTATCTCTGGATGAAGTTTGTTCCATCATCAGAGCCCAAATAATAAAGCGCCGGGCATTGATGAGATTCCAGTGAAGCTCATCAAAAATGGTGGCACTAGTGTTCACCAAGCTATTCACAAAGTCATCCAGTGCATTTGGCAACAAGAACATATGCCGAAAGAGTGGAGCCAATCAATTATATTACCTATCCACAAAAAAGATGACAAGCTACAGTGCGAAAATTATAGAGGCATATCACTACTTAGTACGCCGTATAAAATATTTTCTAAAATCTTAGAATATAAAATCGGATCATACGCCAACAGTATTATTGAGGAGTATAAAGGTGGTTTTAGGGCAGGTAGATCAACAACTGACCAACTGTTCACAGTCAAGCAAGTACTTGAAAAATGCTGGGAATTCAACATAGACGTACACCAAGTTTTCGTTGACTTCAAGCAAGGATACGACAGTATTGTAACGTAACAGTACCAAATAATGCTTGGTTTTGGCATCCCAGCCAAATTAGTCCGTCTTACCAAAATGACAATGACGTTGACAACCTCTCAACTCCGCTTCAATAACCAACTCATCGATGCCTTTGACACAAATATCGGACTAAAGTAGGGAGATGGACTGGCCCCATTCTTATTTGATTTGGCTCTGGAGTACGTCATACGGAAGCTACGTATCGATACGCGAGGTACATTACTATACAAGTCGAGCCAGGTAGTGACCTTTGCGGATGACATCAACATTCTGTCACGGTCACTAACAACTGCCAAAGAACTCTTCCTGAAACTCGACAGCGAAGCAAAACTAGTAGGGCTACAAATCAACGAAAATAAAACAAAGCTCATGACGCAGTCGAGGAAAAATACCCCAAATACACAAAATATCACACTTCGCGAATACAGTATCAAAAATGTTAGCGAATTTGTGTATTTAGGTGCCAAAATAACGAAAACGGGTAATGAAAGAGAGGAAATACGCCGAAGAATACAGCTCGCAAATCAAATATTTTATTTAGTACTGACGGTCTTGAAGAACAGCTGCAAACACAGGAAAACAAAGCTCCAAGTACACAAATCTGTGATAAGATCTGTGTTATGCTTTGGGTGTGAAACATGGACCCTAACCCAAGCATCCGCAAATATATTGAACGCCTTTGAGCGACGGGTCCTGAGGCGAATAATCGGAGCGAAGCTAGACGGGCCCAATGGCAAATTCGATACAACCATGAGCTGTCTGAAATTATCGACGAATCGGAAGTCTCAAGGATTGTAAGACTGCGGAAGCTACGATGGGCTGGACATATGAATCGTATGGACGAACAACGGATACCCAAGAAGGTATACGTTCCGAGAACTGAAGGCCGGCGGCCAGTGGGGAAACTGAGGAAACGCTTGTCTGACTCGGTCGACGAAGACAGTTCATCGCTGCTCGGGTTTCGGAATTGGAAGACGCGGTCAAAGGACCGAGACAGTTGGAGGCGCTGTTTGCAGGAAGCGAAGGCTCGAGAGGGGCTGTAGTGCTAAGAAGAAGAAGAAGAAGATATATTTCCGAGGTAAGAGTTCCTCCTTCTTCAGTGTTTTTTCGTATGGCTTAATTCCAAATATTATGCGCTTTGTATATCCCTTTTGTGACCTATCACTTAACATTTATCCTTTTTACGTTTTACTATCCCTACTTAAGAGGTATCATATATTGCTTTTACCTTATTGCGTTTTTATTTTTATTACTCACCGACAGCATAAACCGTCTCTACGCTAAATCATCGGAATTGCAACTGACAGCATATAATCTCCACATAAAGCTAACGAACCAAACAATAGGAAGAACCGAGGAATTGCTAGACAAAGTACAAAGGGCATTTGAATGCGAAAAAAATCGAAACAATTTGGGTAAACAGACCTACGCTCATGTCAGAATGGTTTTGTATTCAATTTACAAAATGCAGTCACCAGATCGAATCAAATCAAGAAACATGTCAAAGACGATTTTATTGGAGAAAATATGAAATTCGAAGATCATACTATTATTAACAAAGTTGAACGAATTGCGACTTCTGAGGTGTTTGGTATTGTTATATTCATAAATATCTCCCTTGATAATTATTTCAGATGTCCATCCGCGACGGAGGAAACACATTTTTCATGTATTTCCCCCTGTGCCCCCACTGAAGCAAAATATGACAGTTTAACAACTGTTTGAAAAGCTCCCATGAAAACTTTCATTTCATACTCATATCGGCTACGTTTGATGAATTTCGTTTTCAGGGGCCACTCTCCTGTACTGTTAAAATCGATTAATGGCCAATTTTTTCGAAACCTAGAATGGTTACAAAACCCTTTTGCTAGGAGCTCTCTCCCGCCTCCTTGCCTTGTTTCACATATGAGCATAATTTGTATGTACTCATCTTGAGTCATTCATTAAATTGAATCAAGTGTTCAAAGCATGCACTTTAAACGTTGAAGTTGGGAAAAAATAACTCAAAATTATTCAATCTTCGCATTTAAAACAGCCACTATTTTGTTTTACCGGTTATTGATACCACTAGCTGAACCAATTCTCAAAGATATATATGACACCTTTCATTCCTTAAAATTTTCATGCAAATCCTAGCAAAACTGTAGTGTCTGAGTCGGTAAAAAGCGCATGTTGTTCCATAGCCATATGTTGCCATAGTAATAAATGCAGCGCATATTGTTCCATAGTAATACAGGAAAATTCAAACCGCTATAACTTCGCTAAATATGATTCAATCTTTATGAAACTTTCAGGATAGATCAATCTTATAAATATACATCTGCGTATTGAATTTCATTTAAAGGTACCATCAAGATTTTATTCAAGAAAACATAAAATCGATAAATCATACTATTACTAACAAAGTTGAGTGAATTGCGACTTCCAACGTATTTGTTGTTGTTGTACTCATCAAGGCCTACATTCCTGATTTTTTTCAGATTTTTCGGACCACAAGTGTCCAATCGCGAGGGGGGGGGTACACAAATTTTTTGTGTATTTCCCCACCCTGTGCCCCCCTTGAAGCAAATTTCGCCAAACGAAGACCTGTTTTGAAAAGTTCTCACCAAGACCTTTCATTTGAGAGTTTTGCTCATCCCTTGGTTAGTCGCTATCATGCGTTGGAACAGTGCGGAGCGTGCATTTACCGTTGATACTTTTCGAACGGAAAGTCGGTGAATTTTGAAAAAAGGAAGTTATGCTGCCGCACCCTGTACTAAGGAGCTAATTATAACTCGGATCATTACTTGATTAAATTAGCCTATCAATGTTATATGTCAAAGACATATTAAAAGGCTCCAAACGGCGTTCACTGAGACCCTAGACAACCAGCTGGCTCCCATCTTATCAGACGCATTACTGAAAATAAACAACAAAGCTGTGGCAGAACAGACAATCGGACATCAAGGTATTTAACAGAAATAGTTGGTTAGATGATGCGTCCCAGAGTGCGTTAGATAAAAAAATTAGGCGTACAAAGAATACGCTTGGAAGAAAAACCAGGACGAAGAGGGAACACCATGAAAATCTTAGAAGAGTAGCGAATAAGGTGATTAGAATCAACAAAGGGATTAAATTGAGTAGCATCGGTGTAAGTTTAGCGAGCAACAACACAAGACAAGCATACAAATGTTTGGGTAACAGAAATATACATTGGCCAACATTTGCAGAGACTAGAGTAAGATGTGACGTTTGTAGCATTAAAAATATTCAATCAAACCTCATAGTAAATGTTCTCATTGTGATGTGTTTTTGTGTTGAAACGGTAAAAAAAAACTGTTTCATCGACTACCACAATATAAACGTGTAGTCTCACCATTTTGATAATCATATACTTAAAGTAAGTATATAGTTTAGCACTGTGCTAATACAGTTATTATTCATTGATGGTCAAACAAAAGGCCGTGACATGAGTTTAAGGGTGGCCTTGATACCCGGGTGAAACAGTCTGTGTACACTGTTGAACACAGTTCTTTGAAACTTCTTTGGCACGACTGGGCGTGCTGTTGTTGTGAAAAAATCACAAGGTATGGACTCTTCTGATCCTTGTTGCTTGATCAACTTATGCTAGAATGCTGATTTATCGTTTTGTAGGCTCTTAAGCTCATTATTTGCTTTTGAGATGCTGCTAGCGCTGGGAAGTCGATTTTTGCTTCGGATTTTTCGATCCTTAAGAGAGCATCTGCAACTGTATTCTGCCCTCCTGGTATTTATCGGATATCTGTAGAGAATTGGCTGATAGAGTCGAGGTATCCGAACTATCTTGCAGAACATTGCGTTTTTTTTTCGGAAAAAAAAACGATATTGGTTTGTGGTCGGTGTAGATAACAAATTTTTGTGCCTCAATCATATGGTGGAAATATTTAACGGCGTCGTACATCTCTAAGAGTTCCCGATCATAAGCGGCGTATTTACTCTCCGCTGACTCCAGTTTTCTTGAGAAAAAGGCCAATGGTTGTGCGCCAATGCTGAGGTCGGAAGCATCACAAAACATTGTTAGTGGTGCGGGGGGTACTGGGTGAGCAAGAAACGTTGCTTGTGCTAGGCTTTCTTTTGCTTCATGGAATGCTGCTTCTGCTTCCGGGGTCCAAAGTGTGGTTGATTTCCCCTTGACATTATCAGCGAGTAAGCTACATAATGGAGCTTGAGTCTTTTTGGCTTTCAGTATGAGTCTGCGGTACCGGTGGAGCACCATTTTCACTGACTAAATAGTCCTAGAATAGTATGCTCGGTTGTTTAAGGATGCACTAAGCGAAATAAATGACTACTCTGTATGTTTGCAGGCGGTGAAAGAGGATTAAGGTGGTTAATGTGTTCTGCTGCTGATGATGAGGCAAGTATGATGTCGTCGTTATACGCATGGCAAAAATCCATGTCACGCATCACTTCATCTATGAAACACTGATAAGTTTGCGATGTATTTCGTAGTCCGAACGTCATGAACGGGAATTCAAACAGCCCAAATAGTGCTGTAATTGCTGTCTTGCAGGTATCTTATTCGGCCACCGGGATTTGGTGAAACGCTTTCACGATGTCACTGGTGGAAAAAACCTTTTTCCCCGCAAGACTATGCCAAAAATCGTGAATATGTCGAACGGGATAACGATCTGGGATAGCCCCGGCGTTGAGTCCACGATAGTCTCCGTAAAGTCTCCATTCAATGTTGGCCTTTTGCTACTTATGAAGGGATGAAGACAAGCAGCTTTGTGATGGTCTGGCAATGCTTAATTTCAGCATTTTGTTGAATTTTGTTTTGGCTTTTTTGAGTTTATCTGGTACTAGCCATCTGGGTTTACTAGCAACTGGCGGTCCTGCAGTAGTCCTTATATAGTGAAACGTATTGTGTTCAACTTTTGGCACTCCGTCTGGCTTCGAAATTTCCGGATATTTGGATAGAAGCTCATAAAATGGTGTTGATCCTGTTAACAGCTTTATGCTCCAACAACCAAACGGTCTTTCACTTCCAGCTGGGTTGTGTTGTCCAACATTTTTCGATTCCTGGGACCTACCAAAAGTCTAAAGTACTCCAGGAAATCGAATCCAATTATCGGCTTTTCCATGTCTGCAATTACGAAGCGCCAAGTGAGATCGCCTCGTCAGCCAAAATTCAACATCAGGGTTATAGTGCCGTAAGTAGTTATGCGTGTCCCATTCACCGCGAAAAGTTCAAAATTACACTTTTCTCGAGGCGCAGCGAAGTATTTGTGAGGATATACGCATAACTCTGCACCGGTATTTATGAAGAAGGTTTTCTAGCTTGTGATGTAGTTTATGAAAAGGTGGCGTGATTGATTATGGCACGTGCAATCCGCCACCATGATGAGCCATTGCATTTCCCGACCCAAAACTACATGATTTTGAGCATTTGTTTGATTTTGGGCTAAAACGAGCATGGTAACAGCATACACCTTCTGCAGTATAATGAATCCGGATGCGAAACGGGTGCGGTTACGTGAGAAGCCTCGGGTATGAAACTGAACTCGCACCTCACTGATATCTTGGCAAAACGAGTCCAATTTATCTTCCATCTTAGCGGATAGTTTGGACTCAAGCCCCTCCAGTTGTTCGGCAAGCGCTTCTGCTATCGTTGCTGCTGAAAGTGAACCTAGAACAAGTGCTGGTGTCACTAACGCTGCTACCTGATTTTGCTGAAATGACGATATTGCCATGATTTTATCGGCCAACTCTGTAACGTTCTTAAGATGGATATCATTTTGAATCAGTAGGATCGGCCCCATATCCACTGACATTGTTTTAAACCACATAGCACGGAGTATTTCATCGCAAATCAACCAAACTGCCAATTTTCTCAGGTTGCGTTGAAACTGACTTGGTTTCTATCACCTAACTCCTTCAGCTCTAATAATTGACGCATGTTTTGCTCTTGCGACGCACATAGCCTTTTGATTAACGCTGCTTTCAACTCCGTGTATGGCTTCTCGGTTGGCGTGGAGGTTACAATGTCCCGTACTTCTGCAAACCACACATGCGTGTTTCTATCCCTCGATGATTAGATTTGCTCCTTCGAAAGCCAGCTCAACTTGCGAGAACCAGGGTTCTGGGTCATCATTGTTAAATGGTGGCAATGTAACTCTGACGCCTCAATTAAAAGACACGGACTGCAATTTGCCGAGTCGTTGACCATTCTTGTACACTATTTCGTTTATTTCACGTCGGGATCACCACTGTGGTTATTGTTTCCCGGGGTTTTGTTACAAGACGTTGCAGCGATTACTGCCATATGTTCAATGGATTAACAGTTCAAATCATTGATTAACGACATCAACAAGGTTGCTTTGAATCCTAGGATGGTTACAAAGCTTCTTTGGCAGGAGCACTCTCCTACATACTCAACATTTTGATTTATTTATTAGTGGATTACACTATGTTATTTGACTATCTTTAACTAAAGGTTTTAGTTTTATCATTTGATTTAATAGAGTTGATAATAGTCTCACAGCGTTGTTATCATTTATGCAATACTTTAACTTTACACTAATTGTTTTTTTTTTCTTGAAAAGCCGTCGGGGTTTGCTTTGCTGTATGAACAGATGCTTTTTGACTCCTTCAGACACAGAAGATGCCTCAAAGGAGTCGAAACGCGTGTGCTCACACAGTAGAAATAGGTCCGGTGGAAAAAACGGAATCGGCCTGTGGATATCAAATAAAAACAACTTGGGTAGACAGACCTATGCTCTTGTCAGAAGGGTTTTGTACTCAACTTACAAAATGCAGTAACCAGCAACGAATAAAATCAAGAAATATGTCAAAGATGATTTTTTTGGAGAAAACGGGAAATTCGAGGATCATACTATTATTAACAAAGTTGAAAGAATTTTGACTTCTGAGGTATTTGTTAGAGTTATACCCATAAATACCTCCCTTGATAATTTTTTCAGATTTTTTAGATCACGGGTGTCCATTCGCGAGGGAGAAAACACATTTTTCATGTATTTCCCCCCCCTGTGCCCCCACTGAAGCAGAAACTGTCAGTTTAAGAACTGTTTTGAAAAGCTCTCGTAGAAAGCTTTCAGTTGATACTCATATCGGCTATCATTCCTGAGATTTTCATGCAAATCCTAGCAAAGCTGTAGTGTCTAAGTCGGTAAAAAGCGCATATGGATCCATAGCCATATGTTTCCATAGTAATACAGGGCGTATTGCTCCATAGTAATACAGGAAAATTCAAACCGCTATAACTTCGTTAAATACTCTTCGATCTTTATCAGAAAAGATCAATCTTATAAATAGTCATCTGTTTGCAAAATTTTATTGAATTTATGGGTACCGTTTAGACTTTATTCAAGAAAACATAAAATCGAAAAATCATACTATTACTAACAAAGTGGAGTGAATTTCGACTTCTCATGTATTTGTTGTTATTGTACTCACTAAAGCCTACATTAATGATTTTTTCCCGATTCGGATCGAAGGTGTCAAATCGCGAGGGGGGTGTACGCGAAAAGTTCGTACATTTCCCCTTCGCCTTCCCCCCTCGGTGCTAATAAGACAATTTAAAGACTTGTTTTGAAAAGATCTCATTAAGACCTTTCCAATGACACCCTACTCGACTACCAATGGGGAAATTTTTTTTTGAGGGTTCACCTCCCGATATGGGGAGACTCCCCTTAAACCCCTTTGAAAAAATTTTTCACCCTTGAACTTTCAAGAAGTCACCACTTCTGACCTTTCCACAAAGTTTCATGGCTGTAGCCTCTATAGTTTCGGAGAAAAAGTGCTGTGACATACAGACGGACGGACGGACGGACAGACGGACACAGGTCATGATTGCAATAGGGTTTTGTATTTTAGTACAAAACCTTTAAAAATAATTGACTAGTTTACATTAATATTCGATATTTTTATCAATACAATAAATTTTGTTCGTTAATATCGAATAGAATTTTACGTTTTTTTTTTTAAATCAACGTGTAACGCTTTAAATGGGTTGATTTTACCTTATGAAAGTTATAGCTGTGCTTGAGACAAGTATACTCGTCATCATTGGAAAATTGGTGAGCATCCAGAAAATATTCTTCAAAATAAAGAAAAAAGAAAGCACCCTAACGCTGAAATAGGCATTAATCCAAGGCTTTCCAAGATTTATACCATATTCCTTGGTTTAAATGAATATGATATCAAAGTTTCAATGCAGGCAATGCGCAATTCTAAGTGTAAATTTAACCTTAATTAGAAAAGCGATTAAGTTCATACAATCAAAACACTCGACGCTACTCATACAATGCTCCATTGAAAATTCATTTAATGCCCTAAATTGTTAGAACAACATTCGACCCAAACCACACACCCAAACACACCCTTGTGCTGAGTCCTTGCATATTTGAAAGCAATTCAGTATACGATTTCTACTTTGAAACTATCGATTTCGCTTTGATCCCGATTAAGTATTCTGTGAGTCGATAAATCATGCACCTCCACCAATGCAATTCACAATTTGGCCTCTGGTACTTCAGCATTGCATACGCTCTGATCCCATTCTCAAATGTTGATGTTGGCGGCAATGTACACACGTTACACACTGAGCCCATGCATTGTACCATCCAATATTGTTAAGGGGATTTGAACGTAATACAATCCTTTTTTCCCGTACTAACAAGGATTTCCATAAAAATCGGCTTATCGCCATATCGTTAGAATTTTCAATGAGGAAATTTTCGCGGAATCCGATTGATTTTCATTATTTCAATTTTCGCGCAGGTTTTAATCCTTGCAAAAGGAGTAAGAAGGAAGTTTGATCCCATTTTAAATGCAGAAAATTGAATTGAATTGACGTCCTTGGTTTTTGCACGGTCTTCTAAACGCAAGGGGAGGGAGCTATTTTTAGTCTAGTTTACGTTTTGTGATAACTCTAAGAGGATAGTAAAGTTTGTTTGGAGAAAGTGATCTCAGGCTTATGTTTGCAGAATGGAAACGCGCACAAAGTACCGCCATCCATTATCTAACTGACTTATGAACCCTCTAGTGCGGTCGCAGACACCATTCGTTGCAAATGGTAGCAAGCTTCCGATTTAACGCATTTTACAACCTTCTGAATAGAGAACTTAACGACATAAATCTTAACATATCTTTTATACTATATTGTATCTTCAATTCCCGACAAACGTTCAAACCTTTATTCTTTATTCACTCGCAAATCGTTGCTTTCACAAACAACTTGAATGTTGCGGAGGCTAGAAAGGCGCAGCCAGCTTATCGCTCCTGTTGCTATGAAGTACCTACTCAAGTCATGTCTCAAGTGCAAGTGATTTTTTTAAGAACTTGATGAGGTCGTGGCGGGATTTCACCCGCTTGTAATACGCAAAAGGATTATTTTGTGCTTGGTTGCTTATGTCCCCTAATTGAATACCGAGCTTAAATCGTATGAATGGAAAAATAGGAGGAATATGGCATTTTCTCTTCTTTCAAAACTCGAAAGCATAAATTAATTTGTCAGGCATATGCAACCATATAGCGTGAGTATTCTCAATGAGCTCTCGGGATTTAATCGTTCTGTAATTACTCTCTCCATGTCCATTATATTAAGATATATTAACTCACCTACCGCATGTGACATTCGAATTTCAAAAGGATTTACCAGCGGTTGCATTGCTGTGGTTATTTTTGAACTTGAACTGAGAGCGCTCAACGAAATGTTGGCGCGGTTCGTCCAATGGGAAAATAGAAGCTTCTTTTCTTATAGTATTGTCCTGATGACTAACATGGCAGAGTTTTTAATTGACATTATCATAAACGAGATAGCATCTGAATATTTTCCAAGTACGTTGTAGTAAATTCAGCAATAAGTACTTGATTTTATCACTCCAATTTTTACTTACGTTGACAATGTCATGTAGGCAGGAGAAAGCACCTACCAGAAAAACTTCTTAACCATCCTCGGGCACGAAACCATTTTTTTTTTGATGGCATAAATCGATAATTTGAGTTATTCATACAACGGTTAAATAAGACATTGTTCAAATTTATTCAAAAGATGCAGAGTTTCTTTCATAAACACATAACAGCTGCCATTTTATTCAAGCTTAAATAATTTTTCGGAATGCTCTGTCAAATGAAATTAAACATTATCCCTTAAATTTTAATGAAAATCTGAGCAAAATAAGAATGCCTACGTCGGTTTGGAATCTGTACCAATCATCAACACGTGTTATTGTTTTTGTGACTCCATATTCAGTTTCCTTTGCTTTAGCACAACAGCCTCCTTTGGGCCTTCACTTATAGATGGTTAAAGTGTCTCAATATCTTGATCGTCTGTTTGGTACTCAAGCTACGATACGTTCTGACTTTTTAACCAGCAGGATATAAATGCCCATTAAATGTACACAAGGTAATCAAACCAAATACCACAGCAAGACTTAATCGACCAATTTTTGGGTGAACTTGCATATTAAGCGAGTTGCTTAAAAATCGGCCGAGTGTGACAAGTTGCTAGGTGATCCATTTTAGAGTCATCATCATCATCTACGGTACGGCAGCTCAAGCCGGGTCTCCTCCAATCATCACGGTTCCACAACCTTATAGATCAGTTGTTTACCTCCAATAAGGATCTGCTATCAGCTTCTATCATGCTTCCCATCGATTCCACGGTCTTCCAACTGGAGGTAAACCTTGCTCTACCTTTCAATGTTCTTTTGCGTAGCCTATTTTCTTCGATTGTTTCTACATGACGCGTCCATTTCAATCTACGTAACTTTAACCAAGAGGAAGAAGCATACGACAATTTGACTTCATGTGGGGTCTACTTTTCGTTTATCTGCTGCATTTTGGTGTTGGCGGTCAGTTGTTTCTTTCTTCGGCACATTTTTTTACCTTGTCGTTGGAGGGAAGCATACGACAATTTGACTTCATGTGGGGTCTACTTTTCGTTTATCTGCTGCATTCTGGTGTTGGCGGTCAGTTGTTTCTTTCTCCGGCACATTTTTTTACCTTGTCGTTGGAGGGAAGCATACGACAATTTGACTTCATGTGGGGTCTACTTTTCGTTTATCTGCTGCATTTTGATGTTGACGGTCAGTTGTTTCTTTCTTCAGCACATCTTTTTACCTTCTCGTTTGAAGGTATTGTACTTTTAAGCCCAAATAAGAGAAAACCGAAGTAGTTATCTTGACAAAAAAGAGAATCCCTAGAGTAATGATGATCAGTATTGGAGACATGCGAATCTAATCAAAGCCATCGGTGAAACACTCGGGGCTACTGATCGACTCGCAGATGAGTTTTTCTGAGCAAATCAGGGCAACGGCTGAGAAAGTGGCCTCGGGAATATCGGCTCTGAGTCGACTTATGGCCAACGTAGCGGGACCCAGCCCATCAAGAAGACGCCTCTTGATGAGTGCTGTAGGGTCAGTGCTAATGTACGGAGCAGAAGTATCGGGCGACGCTCTCAGCAAGGAGGTATACCGAAAACGTTTGGCACAGGTACAGAGAAGAGGCGCACTGAGGATTGCATCTTCGTATCCAACAGTCTCTGATTCGATGGTGAGTGCTATTACAGGCGTGATACCTGTCGCCCTCCTTGCTAGAGAGCACCGCACCGAAACGAGGTTGCAAGGGAGATGGTTTTCCGCAAGGAGAGACAGCGCTCGCTCAACGATTGGCAGCAGTCTTGAGTGAATTGTGCGAATGGAAGGTGGACTGCACGCCTCATCCCAGACATGAGAGCGTGGTTAAATTGAAGGCACGGTGAGACTGACTTCTATCTGACCCAGCTTTTGTGCGGGCATGGCTGTTTTCAGTCTCACCTGCACAAGATTGATAAAACACGGTCACCCGATTGTCGGTTTTGCCCAGGACAGGAGGACAATGCCTGAACCACATTTTTTGCGTGCACAAAATGGATCAGGCTGCGAAAGGAACTCTACAGGGAGACGGGAGAGCTCACCCCGAATAATTTAGTTGCGGTGATGCTCGAATCGGTTGACAAATGGAACCAGGTGGCACATTATGGTCGGGCAGTCCTAAAATATAAAAGGGACTCACAGCAGCTGGAGGCGTTGGGGCTGGGGTATTGCTTTTCTCCCACTTCCTCTTCCCCTCTCCCCTCCTGCTAGGAAAGAGATCCCCTAGCTTGAAGGCACTTCACGGCGTAACAAAATGAGATTCAGCCTGAAGTAATGTGTCAAATGGTTCCAAGCTGGGTCCTCAAGTTGAGAAGGGAGGTATTAAGTAGGTAGTCAAGTCATCTTTTTGTGGGCATGGGAGTCCCACACTCTGTGTGTAGATGGCGTTTACCTCTCAAACACAAAAAAAGCCCGAGTTGGTTGCTGGGTGTATCCTTTGCACGCTTGATTTCTTCTTAATGTATTTTTTTGTGTGTTGGGTATGTAGTTTATGTAGTGTAGTAGTTGGAGTGCTAACTGCATAAGCCGAAAATCTCTGGTTCAAATCCAGTTATTTGTTTGTAGTGACTCTTCGGATGAACTATATGAATAGAACCTTCCTTTTGATTTTGCGTGTTTAATTTAATTTTTTTTTAATCGATTTTCGATCATTATGGTTCAATCTTCTTCAGCGATCGTTTTATTTAACCTATTGATCCTACTTATATACTAAGTCCTTAATTACATTGAGTGATGTTTTCTAAAGCGGGTAATTAAAATTTGCTTAATTCAAGTTCCTTTTTTTACATTTGAAAATTACTTAACTAATTAGCTTGAAGAGCCAGGATTTACAATTAGTTATGTCATTGTTCATTAGCACGGATTTTTCCCTTAAAATGGCGAGCTTTTCATTGCATCCAGTTCTCCCGCGTCTCTCGCTTCTTGTATTGGTGTTGCGTCATCCACTGCGATTTCATGTCCTTGAGTTATAATATGCTCCGCTACTGCTAATCTAAAGTTATTCTTCTTTCCTTTTTTCCTCGCTGCACTTGCTTCCCTTAAATGTTCTCGTACCCTGGTGTTGATTAATCTTCTTGTTTTTCCAATGTAAACTTTGGGGCATTCAACCCGGTGGATGCTTCGCGGTATTCGATCCGGTAGATGCCTGATTTCTCGTATGGTTGCCGTTTATCCTTAGTTGACCCGAAAATATTTTTCAGCTGATTTTTGCTACTAAATTCGATTATTGGTATGGACTCATGATGTTTTAGCCTCCTTTTTAATTGATCTGTGACACTTTCGTAGCAGGTAACTGCCTTCCAGTACACCTTTTCTGAATCCGGGTTGACGAGTGTTGACCGTTCTTTCATTTGCTGAGTTTTTCTGATTTTGTCCGCAATTCTCTTGATCGTTGAAGGCTTGAATCCATTCAATTTCCAAGTGTCAAGAATATACTGCATTTCCTTTTCCCTGGATGCTGTATTGAGTGGTAGATCATACATCCTGTGAATCATGGCTCGATAAGGTGAAACTTACACTTATTGCGTGTGGTTCGATGCATTCGGAATCATCCGTTTTTTTTTTTGTGGTAGGGAGGTGAATGCCATTTATGCACAGAGTGTGGGACTCCCATGCGCGACTGGACTACCCACTAAACACCTCCCCTGTCTTCCTGTAGAAACTAATGTTGCCACTCATTCTTGATACCAATGTGTCCAGGAATGCCAATTTCGCATCATTTCCTTCCTCTACCGTGAAATTGATATTTTTGTGCGCATTGTTCAGTTCCATCAATATTTGTTGCAGGTCCCACATAACATACCTGATCCAGCATCTCGGTAATCGGTTGTTCATTTCGAGTCCATCCTCCAGTCGTGTCATAAACATTTAACTAAAAAACGGTGATAGTGGATTTTCCATAGCTGCTCCTCCTTTAGTTTTGTAAGATTTACCCTGAAACGTAAAGTATTTCTCGGTTTCGTCTTTCATGCCATAGAATTGTCTTGTTTTAGTAACCACTCCTCGATGTAGCCAAGTGTTTCCATCACTGATATACTGGGCAAGAGAGCTTTCACATCAAACGATACCATCACGTCGTCTTCTGTCGGCGGGCCATATGTTAGCAGCTTTTCCGCGAATTCCTTGGTGTTTTTGACGGAGTTGCTCTCAATCGGTTGCATATTTTTGAATTCCCCCACTAGTCATCTTGCTAGTTTTTGCGTTGGAGCGTTTACAGCTGATATTATTTCTCGCATTTCATCTCCTTCCTTGTGAATCTTGGGCAAGCATTTGATCCTTGGTAGAGTTGGGTTCGTTACTCCCACTTTCGTCAGTTCACCGAATAGTGACTCGCAGCTTTTAGTTGTCCTCTCAACTCATTCCTCCAGAGGGCTTTGACGAAGCTCGAAAAAGTTTTCACTGTTTAGTTTTAGGGTAACCGCTTTCTCGTATTTGGCATTATCCATGATGACAACTCTATTCCCTTTGTCCGCTTTGATGAAATAGACCGGTTTTTTCTTCAATTTGAGGGCGATGGCTGCTTCTATGTTCGCTGTTGATCTGTAGGCTCCTGCTTCTGGTATCATCTTCCTCGCTGACGTTTTGTGTACTTCCGGCAATTTGCTAATGGCTGCTTCCATCTTCACGATTATGTCTTCCTTCGGGACCTTTGTTTGCCTTATCGCACAGTTGAGACCCATGTTCAGTAGCCGCATTTCATCTTCCTTGTATTCCTCGGTAGATTTGTTGACCACTAGTCCAGAAATCTCTTATACTTCGAATGCTTTGGATAACTTCAGGGTAGCTTCTTCTAATTAACTCAATTTATGCAAATGTGTTGCTCTTTTCTTTTCTTTCTCGCATTGGTACGCTACGTTTACATGGAAGATTTATTGGAGAAAGCTGACTTCTGCAATAAATCTTCCATGTAAACTTTGCCGCAATACTCTGATTGTGTTATTTACTCCAGATGACTGTCATAAGCTTGAAATATTACTTCAGTCAGCTTGGTGTACAATTGTCTGATGCTCATCATCATAACGTTCCTTCTTCAATATTCAAAGGAAGGGAATATACAGGCGACAAAGTGTTAAATAAAGAAAAAGATCATGTATGAAATTATAGTATTCCAAGTCGATTTATTTGCGTAATTTCTAAAAAAGGAATGGGCAGTTGCATAAAAAAAATCACAAAAAACTGTAAAAAAGATCTATTGAAAGTCAGTTGAAATTCAATCAACGAACTTACAAAGCCCTTTGGCGTACATTTTTCAATTTTACCCTCTAGAAATTATGAAAAATTAATACACCTGAGGCTCTAACTTTTGTTTTTAATATCCTGGAAAAATGCACGATGGATTTCATTTCCCAGCCTTATTCTTAGAATTAATTTCCGTAATACGTGAACTAATTAAGCAAGCAAGCGAAATTTCACATAGAATTTCAATGGTCAAGAGAACAGTTCAAATTGGATTTTCTTAACCCTAATACAATTTGCTCAAAAACGTACATGAAAGATGATATTCCTTCGATTAATTTTCAACAATATGCTTGTATACATCTGGTATGTGTGGCTGTACAGTTATTTACCCATCAGTGTACGATATTTACAACACCAAGGATGGAGAATGTATCATGCCGCAAATGTATAAGAGTATCAAACTTAATTAAAAGTTGCAAAAGCTTTTCATGTTCAGGTTCAAATCCACCATTTAGATGCACATTCATGTAACACAAAATCATAATATATAACCACCACACACATTCATAACATAATTAAGTTATATGAAAAGTTGATTGCAAAAGTTACCAGTTCAAGTCTCATATTTTGATCACGTTCATTTCAAAAACTTTATGAGTAGTTGGCAACAATTTTTGTATTAGCACAAGGCAGTTAATAAAAGTCAGGAGCCGAGACAGGGCCAGGCGAAGAAAATGAAGCAAAGCACATGAAGCGCAAATTAAATCGCAATTCAATATGTATGTATTTAGAAATTGAACTTATGAATACCATCAACAACTGCAAGAAAAAATGAAATTTTCTCATCCTGAATGTTTGTCTTGGAGTCAAAATCGTCTCCCACGGACGATGGATTTATGATTAAGTTTAATATAGAAAATAAATGAGTTGACATTTCGACCATGTGGCCATGAACCTCAAATGAATCACATGATCAACTTTCACTTCTCGAATAGTATCTCGGAGATGTGTAGGATAAAATTTAGTCAATTTGCAAAATGACCTATGCCCATAGAAAGCTTCGTGTTAAGAAAAAGGAACGTTAATGTATAAGCCCAGGCAAATAAGTTTATATATATGTATATATATATATATATATATATATATATATATATATATATATATACATATATATATACATATATATATATATATGTATATATATATATATATATATATATATATATATATATATATATATATATATATATATATATATATATATATATATATATATATATATATATATATACGAGGTGTGTTCAAAAAATATCGCGAATTTTGTTTTTTTTTCAAAAATTATTTATTCATGAATATCTATTTTGTCCCCTTCAAAGTAATCCCCATGAGATATTATACACTTGTGCCAACGGTTTTTCCAATCTTCGAAGCACTTCAAAAAAATCATTTTTTTTAATCTTGTTCAGCGCCTCCTTCGATGCCGTCTTTATCTTGTCAAGCGTAGCGTAACGTCGTCCTTTCACGGGCCTCTTCAGTTTAGGAAACAAGAAAAAGTCACAGAAGGCCAGATCTGGGGAATACGGCGGCTGCGGCATCATTAGTGTGTTGTTTTTGGCCAAAAAGTCGCGCACAAGCAACGATGTGTGAGCAGGGGCGTTATCGTGGTGCAAAAGCCAATTTTTGTTCTCCCACAAATCCGGGCGTTTCTGGCGGATTGCTTCGCGCAAATTGCGCATAACTTGCAGGTAATATTCCTTATTGACCGTTCTTCCCTGTGGCAAGAACTCATGATGCACCACGCCCCTGCAATCGAAGTAAACTGTCAGCAAAACTTTCACATTCGACCGAACTTGGCGCGCTGTTTCGGTCTTGGTTCATGCGGCAGCTTCCATTGAGATGATTGAGCTTTGGTTTCCACGTCATAACCATAAACCCACGATTCGTCACCAGTTATGAACCTCTGGAGCAAATTTGGTTCGTCGCGGACAGAGTTTAACATCTCATTAGCAATGTTCATGCGTTGCTGTTTTTGGTCGCAATTGAGCAATTTTGGTACGAATTTCGCGGCGACCCGTCTCATGCCCAAACCGTTGATAAAAATCGAATGGCACGAGCCAATCGATATGTTTAGGTCCTCAGTAACTTCTCTAATGGTGATTTGACGATTGGCCAATACCATTTTCTCCACTTCATTAATTTTTTCGTCTGTTGTTGAAGTGCTCGGGCGTCCGGCACGCTCTTCGTCGTTCACATCTTCTCGGCCTTCTAAAAACATTTTGTACCACCGACAAAC
Source organism: Odontomyia ornata (assembly GCA_963969285.1). Lineage (NCBI taxonomy): Eukaryota > Metazoa > Arthropoda > Insecta > Diptera > Stratiomyidae > Odontomyia > Odontomyia ornata. The sequence continues at coordinate 22,037,101 of OZ017738.1, read as the reverse complement.
GTTGCTTCGGTCCAAGGTAGCTTCTCCGTATGCCACAGTCAACATTCGGAATGCATCCGCGCACTTAATTTCGTTTTTCACGCAAAATTTGATACACGTTCTTTGATCCATTTTTTTGAATAAGTAAAAATCGAAGACGATTGAAAACACGTGCAAGTAAAGCAGCTATCACCGAGCTTGTCGGCATAAGTGACAGACATGAGTATCAACATAACGCCACAAAAAATCGAAATTTGAATATACGTAACCCGCGAAAATTCAAAATTCGCGATACTTTTTGAACACATCTCGTATATATATATATATATATATATATATATATATATATATATATATATATATATATATATATATATATATATATATATACGGGGTCCGTACGATATTCGAGGACATGCACAAATGTGACTATAACTTCGCGAATTGCTCTATATTTTTTTACCTTTTCAGATAAGAAATGGCGGACTACAACATCACTCAAGAAATGAAGAGACATGTTGTCATCGTCGCTATATTGTGAACCATACAGATTTTCTCTAAATTTCTTAATTGCGCTCGTTCATTCGTGCATAAGGTTTGCCGTGAATTCGAAGCATCAGGAGGCGATACAGGATCGGTTGCAAAACGCAAAAAGCACGACCAACGTTCTGACTTTGTCCGATCTGCAGAATTATTAGCGCAAGTTTAAGCGATCATAGACGAGGACCCTTCAAAATCAATGAAGGTCCTTGCGAGTGAGCTTCATATTTCTGAGCGGCTTTTTCGTAGAGTTGTCCCTGAAGAACTTCGGTATAAGTCTTATTTGATGCGCAGAGGACAGTTCATGTTGGAACGAACACGGGAACAGAGAGTTCTCCCATCAAAACGTCTTTTAAACAAAATCAAACACCCTGAGGCGCCCAAAATGTAATGATTTTTTTTTGACGAAAAATTTTTTGACCAAGATCAAAATACCAATCGCAGAAATGACAGATGGCTATGTTCAAATCTTACGGAGGTTCCTGTTTTTATGCACACAAATTCCCAGCCACTGTTATGGTTTAAGGTGTTGTCAGCAACGATGGACATGTTATGCCACCACACTTTTTTACTCAAGGACTTCGAGTGAACTCTGCTGCATGCATCGAGGTTTTGGAGAGGGTTGTGAAACCCTCTAACCACAATGTATGCGGGGGCAGACCATACATTTTTCAACAAGACTCTGCTCCTTCACATAAAGCGACGGCGACTCAAGATTGGATGGACGAAAATTTTCATGACCACATGACACTGAACCTATGGCCACCTAGCTCCCCAGACCTTAATCCTTTGGGTTATTACGTATGGCGCGTAGTTGAACGTGAGACCAATAAGCGTCCTTATAATTCCACTACTTCGCTGAAGACTGCCATAATGCCGTTATGGTCAATATGAACAAGCAGCATTTGATTCGGGCTTGTAATCGTTTCTGGACCCGGATCGAAGAGGTCATTGCTGCTAATGGCGATTTTATTGAATATATATATATATAGATATATATATATATATATATATATATATATATATATATATATATATATATATATATATATTATATATATAGATATATATATATATATATATATATATATATATATATATATATATATATATATATATATACAAGGTGGGCCAGAAAGGTGTACGATTTTAAAAACGCTCTTGCGTTTGAAGCTTTAGAGAGGGGACTGCGCGGGTGGTGGAGTTAAGTAGCTCGGTTCTCGGAAATTTAGTCGCGATGGATCACTTCACCGGAGCGCAACGTGCATTCTGCCTTAAACATTATTAAAAATCACAATTCGTGCGCTATTGTTCGGCGTTTATTTCGGCGTGAGTTTGGATTACATGACCTAAATCAGTGTCCGAAAGAAAGTGTGATTCGATCATGGGTCAGAAAGTTCGAAGAGACTGGTTCGACTCTCAAACAGAAGCCTGCAGGACGCCCAAGGTCAACAAGAACGGAATTATCGGACCCTACTTCTTCGAAAAAACAAGGCCAATCTGTCACTGTAAATTCTGACCGATACATAGCCATGTTAAGGGATTTTTTCTTTCCACAACTGCAACAATTTGAAGCCGATAACCGCGTGACATGGTTTCAACAAGATGGCGCGACATGCCATACAGCTAATGCCTCTTTGGCGGTCGTAAACGAGATGTTTGCTGGGAAACTGATATCGCGCCGAGGTGACATTGCATGGCCTCCTAGAAGTCCGGATCAGACGCCACCGGACTTTTTTTTGTGGGGATACCTAAAAAGTAGAGTCTACACCAATAACCCAGCCACGATTAACCAGTTGAAGACCAATATCCGGGAAGAAATGGCAGCTATTCCCCGTGCAATGTGCCAGCGAGTTTTTACCAATTTGAGGGTCAGATTCGAAGAATGTTTGCAGCGGGATGGTGCACACCTGGATGATGTTATTTTTAAGAAATGAATTTCCCAGATGTCAGTTTTTATAGAAATAAAAATTTGTATGTGAATTGTACTCAGTTTTTTTTAATGATTTTTTCAAATTCGCGATTCTTTCTGGCTCACCCTATATATATATATATATATATATATATATATATATATATATATATATATATATATATATTTTTTTTTTTTTTTTTAATATATATATATATATATATATATATATATATATATATATGTGTGTGTATGATACGAGGGAAAGAGACAGACAGAGTCAGAGCTGTTGATAGTAGAATCCAACGTAAAGCAGTTGATTTGCAATATTAAAAGGTGTAAGACGTGCCATGTACAGACGAGCTAAAGAAAGATCAAAATTAAAAGAGTTTTCCTAAGAACATTCGTGTTTCAATTTCAAAATTTATTATTTCATTATTACATGGGGGCTCAACCACGATTGAAACATTGAGTGTAGTGCCGTAAAATAGACAATGCTTTCCTATCGCAAAATAATAAATTTCTCGGTTGTGCAGTTGAAAAACGAGTTAAGTGTGCGTGGCTGCAAAACGACGGGAAACAAAGCAGCACTTCAAGCACGCTTGCTTTACAACGTGTTTTAAGTTTGTCTCCAAACTGCGTCCTCTCAATTGCAACTAAATCGTCGACATGATAATTAGTTCATTTGGTCCTTGGCTTGTTGTAGGACCGCCCATTTTTGTTCTGAATTCGCAAAATGGCATCTTTGGCTCGGTCCCGTAATTCATCTCGAGAATTCACGAAGTATTCAATGTACTCTTCTTCAATAAGCCGCTTCAGATCGACGTCTTCCCCAGTCTTCATCTTGATTCCTAACAGTAATTCGCATGGTGTCATTTTTATCGCTCTTTGGTATGTGCTGTTAAGACTTCTTTGCACTCTGTTGGTGTGTTGATACCAAGTTTCAGGCCTGTCAATGGTCAGCTTTGTCAATAGACTGATGATCACCTGGTGAATTCGTTCGACCTGTCCATTGCCTCTTGGAGTGCCAGTCGTTACGTGATCTAAAACAATGTCATAAGTCCTGCAGTAGTCCCTAAACTTTTCTGATACAAAGGCACCAACTTTGTCAGCAATAATTCTTGACGGTTGTCCAAATATATTTGCGGTGATATCCAGCTTTTGCAGAGCTTCCTCCGCATTCGACGTTTTCGTTGGGAATATCCAAACGAACTTTGTAAATCCGTCGATGATGGTAAAGATGTACTTATAATTCTTTCCGGTTGACGTAAGAGGTCCCAAATGGTCGTTATGAAACGCTTCCAACGGCAGCTCTCCTTTAGGTATAGGATTCAGCAATCCTTCACGTTTACCCCGCTTTTTATCTGCTAGCATGCATTCGATGCAGCTATCAACACATTTTTCGATTCGTTTTCTCAAGTTGGGAATAAAAAACTGATTCATTGTAAGCTCCTTCATTTTAGTGAATCGAAAATGCCCTGGGTTGTGTATCTCTCTTAAAATGGTGTCTCTCATAAATTCAGGAATCAAAATTAATGTATCTCCATTCATCTGTTTACAGATAAGATTATTCTCAAGTACATAATCTTTATACGATGTAGATTTCAGTATTTCAAATATAGCGCTAATCTGATCATCTTCTTGTTGAGCCTTAAGTATTTTATTAATCACTGTAGAATCCACACCAACATGACCTACTATCGGATACCGACTAAGTGCATCAACGTGACGCATCTGATTTTCTGCTCTATGTGGTACCTTATAGTCAAATTCTTCCATGAACATAGCCCACCTTGCTTTTTTCGTCACTAAATCTCGTTTCGCCATTGTCTTCGTATACGCCTTGCAATCTGTGATGATCGAAATTGGTTGGCCAAGTAAATATACTCTGAACTTCTTCATTGCTTCGTAGACGGCTAAGACTTCTAGTTCGTAGCTTGAATATTTTTCTTCAATGGGAGATGTCTTTCGACACCAGAAATAGACAGGATGCAATTGTTGATCGTCGTCACTTTCTTGAAACAAAATCCCAGCAAGTCCATCTTTACTTGCGTCAGTATGTCACTCAGTTTTCGCACCATATCGGAAAATTTGTAGCAGAGGCTTTGCTACGAGCAAAGACTTTATGTTCTTGAATGACTGCCTTTCACACTCTCCGAAGACGAATGGAATCTCATTTCTTAGCAGATCTGACATTGGTTTTGCTATAGCAGCAAAATTTTCAATGTACATCCGAAAATATCCAGCAAGTCCTAAAAATGATTGAACTGCTTTCGTATTGTTAGGTTCAGGATAATTCGGAACCGCTTTCAGTTTGCCGTCAGATGGTGTAACTTTGCCTTTTTCGATAATATGACCAAGATATTCTATACGTGTCTGCAGGAAGTCACATTTTTAGGGTTTTGTAAAATAATTTTACAAAACCCTACTAGTTTCGCGACCAGTCTGTCCGTCTGTCCGTCTGTCCGTCTGTCCGTCGGTCCGTCCGTCCGTCCGTCCGTTGTCACAGCAGTTTTTCTCGGAAACTACTTAAGCTAGAAACATCAAATTTTGTGTGTAGGTGTAAAGTGGTGATCTCTTCAAAGTTCAACTACAAAAAAAATTTATAAGGTATTTAAGGGGGGTCTCCCCATATAGGTGTGTGACCCCCCAAAAAAAAATTTCATTGAAAGTAGCCGATATGGGTATCAAATGAAAGGTCTTGATGAGAACTCTTCAAAACACGTCTTAATTTGGCAAAATTTGCTTCGAGGGGCGCACAGGGAGGGGAAATACACGAAAAATTTGTGTCCCCCCCCCTCGCGATTGGACACCTGTGATCCGAAAAATCTGAAAAAAATCAGGAATAGGAACAATAGGAACAACAAATACGTGAGAAGTCGCAATTCACTCAACTTTGTTAGTAATAGTATGATTTATCGATTTTATGTTTTCTTGAATAAAATCTTAACGGTATCCTTAAATTCAATAAAATTCAGTACGTAGATGTCGATTTATAAGATTGATCTATCCTGAAAGTTTCATAAAGATTGAATCATACTTAGCGAAGTTATAGCGGTTTGAATTTTCCTGTATTACTATGGAACAATATGCGCTGCATTTATTACTATGGCAACATATGGCTATTGAACAACATGCGCTTTTTACCGACTCAGACACTACAGTTTTGCTAGGATTTGCATGAAAATTTCAGGAATGATAGGTGTCATGTATATCTTTGAGAATCGGTTCAGATAGTGGTATCAGTAATCATAAAACAAAATGGTGGCTGTTTTAAATGCGAAGGTTGAATAATTTTGAGTTAGTTTTTCCCAACTTCAACGTTTAAGGTGCATGCTTTGAACACTTGATTCAATTTAATGAATGACTGAAGATGAGTACCTACAATTAATGCTCATAAGTGAAACAAGTCAAGGAGGTGGGAGAGAGCTCCTAGCAAAAGGGTTTTGTAACGATTCTAGGATTCGAAAAAATTGGCCATGAATCGATGATAACAGTACACGAGAGTGGCCCCTGAAAAAAAAATGCATCAAACGTACCCGATATGAGTATGAAAAGAAAGTTTTCATGGGAGCTTTTCAAAACAGTTCTTAAACTGTCAGTTTTAGCTTCAGTGGGGGCACAGGGGGGAAATACATGAAAAATGTGTTTCCTCGGTCGCGGATGGACATCTGAAATAATGATCAAGGGAGATATTAATGAGTATAACAATACCAAAAACCTCAGAAGTCGAAATTCGTTCAACTTTGTTAATAATAGTATGATCTTCGTATTTCATATTTTCTCCAATAAAATCGTCTTTGACATGTTTCTTGATTTGATTCGATCTGGTGTAAATTGAATACAAAACCCTTCTGACATGAGCGTAGGTCTGTTTACCCAACTTGTTTCCATTTGATGTTTAGACCATTAGTACTTGCAACTTTCAATAGTTCTTCTAGTCATGTCAATCCTTCAGCTAGTGTCGTAGAAGGTATAATGATGTCGTCTATATAAATGATTACAATCCCTCTGTTCACTTGGTCTCTGAAAATATGGTTTATCTGAAAATATGGTTCAAATTAGCCCGCTGGTGTAACAAACGACGTGTACTTGCGTCTATTTTCTTCGACAGATACGTGAAAAAATCCATTAGAAAGATCGAGTGTCGTGAAGAATATCGCAGATTGCAATTTATCTATTTGGTCGTAAATTCTTGGTAATGGATATCGGTCTTTATAGATCTTCCTATTTATCTTCCGATAGTCAATACATAATCTTTTTGTACCATCTCTTTTGTTTACCAAAACAATCGGACTTGCGTATTCGGATGTTGATAGTTAGATTACTTTATCTTCCAGCCACTGTTCGATTTGCTTTTCCACTAACTTTTGCTCAGGTAATGGTAGCCGCCGTGGTGTCTGGTAAATTGGAACATCGTCAGTTAACACTATTTTCATCTTAATGTCGGTTTCCGTTACTTGTGCTGGTGTATAATTTTGAATCAGCGATTCGACTTTGACTTTAGTTCCGGCAAATCTATAGTTGAGCCTTCGTTGAAGATTTCCATTTGCATCAACGAATGCAAAGTCTGTTCGCTACATTCTTGAATATTGCTCTCACTTACTGATTCTGATTTTCTGTCAGCTGAAGTTCGTTCATAAATATGAATGCCTGTCTCATCAATTACTAAGTTGATTCGGTTTAGGATGGTGATTCCGATAAAAACATCATATTCGCTCAACGAATCCGGAACAATATGTAGCTCGCAATTTTTGATGAGAATTTCGTTCAAAACTACGTCTGCTATTATAGAACCCATCGATTTAAAATTAGTTCCGAGACCACGTAATCTAGATTCTGCGTGCTTGAACACAGTAGACTTCAATTGTGTTACAACGCTCTGTTTGATTAATGTCACTTCAGCACCTGTATCAAGAAGACCAATTAAACCGAGTCCACTTATATTTATTTTATACGTCATGTTTGACTTCACAAAATTTACTAGAGGCCGGTTCCGACACTGCCCACTTTTATGTCCGAACTTATTGCACTTAAAGCATTTAGGCCCTTTATTTCCATCTAGACATTGTTTTGACTCGTGACCGTCAGCACCACAGTTAAAACACTTTTTAATCTGCATGGTCGGAGTTTTCGCGCTACGCGATTTAATTTTGTCGTAGACTGTTATTTTTTCTTTGAGTTCTTTTAAAGTACGCGCACCTTCTATAATAAGTTTGCCCGGAGTGTTATCACTTATACCGTCGAGAACATATTTAATTATAGAAGAATGCTCCATGTCGATCTGAAGAGCGATTGCGTGCATTTCGTATAAATATTCTTACAAGCTTTCATTTGTTTTCTTCTTGCGTTCTCGTAATGCTCTATGAACATCAGCACTGTCGACTTCTTCTGCAAACTCTTCGCGTAAGAGACGTCTAAGTTTAGACCAGGAACAAATATGGCATTGTGTCCGTGAGAAATGCAGTGCTGCACCTCTCAATAATCGCTTTGCGTAAATGAAAAGCTCTAAATCGTCCCATTGAGCCATTTCATTGAAATCATCGACGTCTTCTATCCATGACTCAATTCGCAAGTCTTCATTCGCTGCAAAGTATCCAACTGCATTCTCAAAATCGTTGAATGTTATATTTGCTCTCTAATTACTGGTTGTTTTTCGACTTTCGGCTTTTGTCTACATGTCTGCTTATTCGTTGAACGTTCCTCGTATTCACTTTCTACTACACTACTTCTTAATTGATTGTCGTCGTTCTCATCACTATCACCATAGTCAGCATCATCACGCAAATCATATTGATCGTCGTGGCTCTCTTTATGACTGCTCTTTTCATTGTCTTTGTAGTTGATGGCGTCGTTTGAGTTATCTTTGTCGTCTTTCTCTGCTTCGTCATCGTCGTCTCCATTATTCCGTTGCCCATTGTCATCATTTAGTTCTTCACTAATGGTGCCTTCGTCTTTGCAGGGTGAAATATTATCACCGTCGTCTTCATGTCCGCCAAGTTTTGCCATATCTTTTGCTTTTGAAAATAGAAGCAAATCAAGCAAGCGTGCTTGAAGTGCTGCTTTGTTTCCCGTCGTTTTGCAGCCACGCACACTTAACTCGTTTTTCAACTGCACAACCGAGAAATTTATTATTTTGCGATAGGAAAGCATTGTCTATTTTACGGCACTACACTCAATGTTTCAATCGTGGTTGAGCCCCCATGTAATAATGAAATAATAAATTTTGAAATTGAAACACGAATGTTCTTAGGAAAACTCTTTTAATTTTGATCTTTCTTTAGCTCGTCTGTACATGGCACGTCTTACACCTTTTAATATTGCAAATCAACTGCTTTACGTTGGATTCTACTATCAACAGCTCTGACTCTGTCTGTCTCTTTCCCTCGTATCATACACACACATATATATATATATATATATATATATATATATATATATATTAAAAAAAAATATATATATATATATATATATATATATATATATATATATATATATATATATATATATATATATATTTTTTTTTTAATATATATATATATATATATATATATATATATATATATATGTGTGTGTATGATACGAGGGAAAGAGACAGACAGAGTCAGAGCTGTTGATAGTAGAATCCAACGTAAAGCAGTTGATTTGCAATATTAAAAGGTGTAAGACGTGCCATGTACAGACGAGCTAAAGAAAGATCAAAATTAAAAGAGTTTTCCTAAGAACATTCGTGTTTCAATTTCAAAATTTATTATTTCATTATTACATGGGGGCTCAACCACGATTGAAACATTGAGTGTAGTGCCGTAAAATAGACAATGCTTTCCTATCGCAAAATAATAAATTTCTCGGTTGTGCAGTTGAAAAACGAGTTAAGTGTGCGTGGCTGCAAAACGACGGGAAACAAAGCAGCACTTCAAGCACGCTTGCTTGATTTGCTTCTATTTTCAAAAGCAAAAGATATGGCAAAACTTGGCGGACATGAAGACGACGGTGATAATATTTCACCCTGCAAAGACGAAGGCACCATTAGTGAAGAACTAAATGATGACAATGGGCAACGGAATAATGGAGACGACGATGACGAAGCAGAGAAAGACGACAAAGATAACTCAAACGACGCCATCAACTACAAAGACAATGAAAAGAGCAGTCATAAAGAGAGCCACGACGATCAATATGATTTGCGTGATGATGCTGACTATGGTGATAGTGATGAGAACGACGACAATCAATTAAGAAGTAGTGTAGTAGAAAGTGAATACGAGGAACGTTCAACGAATAAGCAGACATGTAGACAAAAGCCGAAAGTCGAAAAACAACCAGTAATTAGAGAGCAAATATAACATTCAACGATTTTGAGAATGCAGTTGGATACTTTGCAGCGAATGAAGACTTGCGAATTGAGTCATGGATAGAAGACGTCGATGATTTCAATGAAATGGCTCAATGGGACGATTTAAAGCTTTTCATTTACGCAAAGCGATTATTGAGAGGTGCAGCACTGCATTTCTCACGGGCACAACGCCATATTCGTTCCTGGTCTAAGCTAAGATGTCTCTTACGTGAAGAGTTTGCAGAAAAAGCCGACAGTGCTGATGCTCATAGAGCATTACGAGAACGCAAGAAGAAAACAAATGAAAGCTTGAAAGAATATTTATACGAAATGCACGCAATCGCTCTTCAGATCGACATGGGGCATTCTTGTATAATTAAATATGTTCTCGGCGGTGTAAGTGATAACACTCCGGACAAACTTATTTTAGAAGGTGCGCGTGGTTTAAAAGAACTCAAAGAAAAAATAACAGTCTACGACAAAATTAAATCGCGTAGCGCGAAAACTCCGACCATGCAGATTAAAAAGTGTTTTAACTGTGGTGCTGACGGTCACGAGTCAAAACAATGTCTAGATGGAAATAAAGGGCCTAAATGCTTTAAGTGCAATAAGTTCGGACATAAAAGTGGGCAGTGTCGGAATCGGCCTCTAGTAAATTTTGTGAAGTCAAACATGACGTATAAAATAAATATAAGTGGACTCGGTTTAATTGGTCTTCTTGATACAGGTGCTGAAGTGACATTAATCAAACAGAGCGTTGTAACACAATTGAAGTCTACTGTGTTCAAGCACGCAGAATCTAGATTACGTGGTCTCGGAACTAATTTTAAATCGATGGGTTCTATAATAGCAGACGTAGTTTTGAACGAAATTCTCATCAAAAATTGCGAGCTACATATTGTTCCGGATTCGTTGAGCGAATATGATGTTTTTATCGGAATCACCATCCTAAACCGAATCAACTTAGTAATTGATGAGACAGGCATTCATATTTATGAACGAACTTCAGCTGACAGAAAATCAGAATCAGTAAGTGAGAGCAATATTCAAGAATGTAGCGAACAGACTTTGCATTCGTTGATGCAAATGGAAATCTTCAACGAAGGCTCAACTATAGATTTGCCGGAACTAAAGTCAAAGTCGAATCGCTGATTCAAAATTATACACCAGCACAAGTAACGGAAACCGACATTAAGATGAAAATAGTGTTAACTGACGATGTTCCAATTTACCAGACACCACGGCGGCTACCATTACCTGAGCAAAAGTTAGTGGAAAAGCAAATCGAACAGTGGCTGGAAGATAAAGTAATCTAACTATCAACATCCGAATACGCAAGTCCGATTGTTTTGGTAAACAAAAGAGATGGTACAAAAAGATTATGTATTGACTATCGGAAGATAAATAGGAAGATCTATAAAGACCGATATCCATTACCAAGAATTTACGACCAAATAGATAAATTGCAATCTGCGATATTCTTCACGACACTCGATCTTTCTAATGGATTTTTTCACGTATCTGTCGAAGAAAATAGACGCAAGTACACGTCGTTTGTTACACCAGCGGGCTAATTTGAACCATATTTTCAGATAAACCATATTTTCAGAGACCAAGTGAACAGAGGGATTGTAATCATTTATATAGACGACATCATTATACCTTCTACGACACTAGCTGAAGGATTGACATGACTAGAAGAACTATTGAAAGTTGCAAGTACTAATGGTCTAAACATCAAATGGAAACAAGTTGGGTAAACAGACCTACGCTCATGTCAGAAGGGTTTTGTATTCAATTTACACCAGATCGAATCAAATCAAGAAACATGTCAAAGACGATTTTATTGGAGAAAATATGAAATACGAAGATCATACTATTATTAACAAAGTTGAACGAATTTCGACTTCTGAGGTTTTTGGTATTGTTATACTCATTAATATCTCCCTTGATCATTATTTCAGATGTCCATCCGCGACCGAGGAAACACATTTTTCATGTATTTCCCCCCTGTGCCCCCACTGAAGCTAAAACTGACAGTTTAAGAACTGTTTTGAAAAGCTCCCATGAAAACTTTCTTTTCATACTCATATCGGGTACGTTTGATGCATTTTTTTTTCAGGGGCCACTCTCGTGTACTGTTATCATCGATTCATGGCCAATTTTTTCGAATCCTAGAATCGTTACAAAACCCTTTTGCTAGGAGCTCTCTCCCACCTCCTTGACTTGTTTCACTTATGAGCATTAATTGTAGGTACTCATCTTCAGTCATTCATTAAATTGAATCAAGTGTTCAAAGCATGCACCTTAAACGTTGAAGTTGGGAAAAACTAACTCAAAATTATTCAACCTTCGCATTTAAAACAGCCACCATTTTGTTTTATGATTACTGATACCACTATCTGAACCGATTCTCAAAGATATACATGACACCTATCATTCCTGAAATTTTCATGCAAATCCTAGCAAAACTGTAGTGTCTGAGTCGGTAAAAAGCGCATGTTGTTCAATAGCCATATGTTGCCATAGTAATAAATGCAGCGCATATTGTTCCATAGTAATACAGGAAAATTCAAACCGCTATAACTTCGCTAAGTATGATTCAATCTTTATGAAACTTTCAGGATAGATCAATCTTATAAATCGACATCTACGTACTGAATTTTATTGAATTTAAGGATACCGTTAAGATTTTATTCAAGAAAACATAAAATCGATAAATCATACTATTACTAACAAAGTTGAGTGAATTGCGACTTCTCACGTATTTGTTTTTGTTGTACTCACCAAGGCCTAAATTCCTGATTTTTTTCAGATTTTTCGGATCACAGGTGTCCAATCGCGAGGGGGGGGACACAAATTTTTCGTGTATTTCCCCTCCCTGTGCGCCCCTCGAAGCAAATTTTGCCAAATTAAGACCTGTTTTGAAAAGTTCTCATCAAGACCTTTAATTTGATACCCATATCGGCTACTTTCAATGAAATTTTTTTTGGGGGGTCACTCACCTATATGGGGAGACCCCCCTTAAATACCTTATAAATTTTTTTTGTAATTGAACTTTGAAGAGATCACCACTTTACACCTACACACAAAATTTGATGTTTCTAGCTTAAGTAGTTTCCGAGAAAAACTGCTGTGACACACGGACGGACGGACGGACGGACCGACGGACAGACGGACAGACGGACAGACTGGTCGCGAAACTAGTAGGGTTTTGTAAAATTATTTTACAAAACCCTAAAAATGTGACTTCCTGCAGACACGTATAGAATATCTTGGTCATATTATCGAAAAAGGCAAAGTTACACCATCTGACGCCAAACTGAAAGCGGTTCCGAATTATCCTGAACCTAACAATACGAAAGCAGTTCAATCATTTTTAGGACTTGCTGGATATTTTCGGATGTACATTGAAAATTTTGCTGCTATAGCAAAACCAATGTCAGATCTGCTAAGAAATGAGATTCCATTCGTCTTCGGAGAGTGTGAAAGGCAGTCATTCAAGAACATAAAGTCTTTGCTCGTAGCAAAGCCTCTGCTACAAATTTTCCGATATGGTGCGAAAACTGAGTGACATACTGACGCAAGTAAAGATGGACTTGCTGGGATTTTGTTTCAAGAAAGTGACGACGATCAACAATTGCATCCTGTCTATTTCTGGTGTCGAAAGACATCTCCCATTGAAGAAAAATATTCAAGCTACGAACTAGAAGTCTTAGCCGTCTACGAAGCAATGAAGAAGTTCAGAGTATATTTACTTGGCCAACCAATTTCGATCATCACAGATTGCAAGGCGTATACGAAGACAATGGCGAAACGAGATTTAGTGACGAAAAAAGCAAGGTGGGCTATGTTCATGGAAGAATTTGACTATAAGGTACCACATAGAGCAGAAAATCAGATGCGTCACGTTGATGCACTTAGTCGGTATCCGATAGTAGGTCATGTTGGTGTGGATTCTACAGTGATTAATAAAATACTTAAGGCTCAACAAGAAGATGATCAGATTAGCGCTATATTTGAAATACTGAAATCTACATCGTATAAAGATTATGTACTTGAGAATAATCTTATCTGTAAACAGATGAATGGAGATACATTAATTTTGATTCCTGAATTTATGAGAGACACCATTTTAAGAGAGATACACAACCCAGGGCATTTTCGATTCACTAAAATGAAGGAGCTTACAATGAATCAGTTTTTTATTCCCAACTTGAGAAAACGAATCGAAAAATGTGTTGATAGCTGCATCGAATGCATGCTAGCAGATAAAAAGCGGGGTAAACGTGAAGGATTGCTGAATCCTATACCTAAAGGAGAGCTGCCGTTGGAAGCGTTTCATAACGACCATTTGGGACCTCTTACGTCAACCGGAAAGAATTATAAGTACATCTTTACCATCATCGACGGATTTACAAAGTTCGTTTGGATATTCCCAACGAAAACGTCGAATGCGGAGGAAGCTCTGCAAAAGCTGGATATCACCGCAAATATATTTGGACATCCGTCAAGAATTATTGCTGACAAAGTTGGTGCCTTTGTATCAGAAAAGTTTAGGGACTACTGCAGGACTTATGACATTGTTTTAGATCACGTAACGACTGGCACTCCAAGAGGCAATGGACAGGTCGAACGAATTCACCAGGTGATCATCAGTCTATTGACAAAGCTGACCATTGACAGGCCTGAAACTTGGTATCAACACACCAACAGAGTGCAAAGAAGTCTTAACAGCACATACCAAAGAGCGATAAAAATGACACCATGCGAATTACTGTTAGGAATCAAGATGAAGACTGGGGAAGACGTCGATCTGAAGCGGCTTATTGAAGAAGAGTACATTGAATACTTCGTGAATTCTCGAGATGAATTACGGGACCGAGCCAAAGATGCCATTTTGCGAATTCAGAACAAAAATGGGCGGTCCTACAACAAGCCAAGGACCAAATGAACTAATTATCATGTCGACGATTTAGTTGCAATTGAGAGGACGCAGTTTGGAGACAAACTTAAAACACGTTGTAAATTTTTTGGACCATATCGTATTACAGCAATCAAAGATCGTGATCGATATGAGGTCGAGAAAGAGGGTGTTCATGAAGGCCCTGTGAAAAGCACCACGAACTGTGACAAAATGAAGCGATGGAATCCCTTAGAGTCATCAGAGGCTGATGACTGTCAAGATAGCCGAGTGTAGGATACGAGGGAAAGAGACAGACAGAGTCAGAGCTGTTGATAGTAGAATGCAACGTAAAGCAGTTGATTTCCAATATTAAAAGGTGTAAGACGTGCCGTGTACAGCCGAGCTAAAGAAAGATCAAAATTAAAAGAGTTTTCCTAAGAACATTCGTGTTTCAATTTCAAAATTTATTATTAAATTATCACACACACATATATATATATATATATATATATATATATATATATATATATATATATATATATATATATATATATATATATATATATATATATATATATACATATATATATAATGTATATATACACATATATATATATATATATATATACATATATATATATATATATATACATATATATATATAAATATATATATATATATATATATATATATATATATATATATATATATGTATGTATATATATTATATATATATATATATATATATATATATATATATATATATATGTAAATATATATATATATATATATATATATATATATATATATATATATATACATATAAGTATATATATATATATATATATATATATATATATATATATATATATATATATATATATATAAATATATATATATATATATATATATATATATATATATATATTTTGCCAAGCAAGACGTAATTACAAACGAAATACATATACATGAAATACAAAAAAAAATACATATTTAATTTAATAGTTTATGATGGAGGGGCGTTGTGGGCATTTAAAATTTGTTTCTTAAAATTGGATTTGGAGGTGGTTGTGGAGTAATGTACGCTGAACTTGTTGAATGCTTTACAGCATTTGTTAAGCGGCTCGTTGCTAGCATAGTTGGTGTGGTGCATACGCAAGGTTAGCGTTGGTGTGTGTCCTGTGGCTCTTATAGGGTCATTCAAGTGAATCTTGTCTGACAAGGATGAACTTTGAATGATACCTCTTAAAACATCAAAAGGCACGCAGACAGACAATGCAACTGTAGTCAGATTGATTAGATGAAGTCGAACCTCATAAGAAGGAAGATAGTGGAAAGAGGTAGGATCATACAAAGATCTAAGGGCGAAGAGCAAAAACTGTTTTTGCACTGACTCTAATCTACGGTCCCAGACTGTGCAGCCGTATTCAAGAAGCGGACGGACACGTGAGGTATACAAAGATTTAGTAGCCCAGATATTTCTGAACTCTTTTGCTCTACGCTTAATGAAACCTAGCATTTTGTAACCTTTGCTCACGATTTCATCATAATGGAAGTTAAAGCGGAGTTTCGTGTTTAAGACTACGCCAAGGTTGACAATTCTCCCGACTCTTCTTAGTTGTGTGTTGTTAATGTCATAATCATGTAAGATGACGTTCTTTTTTCTTGCAAAACTTATAACTGGCATTTTTCTATATTGAGAGCAAGCTGGTTTCTATCAAACCACTGAAGGAGAGCAGCTAATTTGGATTGGAGAAAAGATACATCGGATAAGGTTTGTAGGCAGTGATAAAGTTTGAGGTGTGGAATATCAGACAGTACTGTAGAAAGATTAGCAATGAAAATACTAAAGAATAGTGGACCAAGATAACTGCCTTGAGTTACTCCAGAGGTGACACTGAGCTCACGAGACAACATTCAGTCAAATATGACTGAATGCAGTTGAGCAGCGAACCGTAGATGCCAAAAATGTGAAGTTTATTCACTAATATTTCATGGTTCACTCGATCGAACGCTTTACTGAAATCTGTTTAGCATCTATATGGTAGCTTTGCTCCATACCAAAAAGAATATCCGACGTCAAGGTAATTAGGTTAGTGGTAGTAGACCTATTTTTATGGAGGCCATGTTGCTGTTCATTCATATACGGTTCGATAATGGGGGTAGTTTTAATGCAGATAATTTTTTCGAACAGTTTTGGCATAGTAGAAAGGATAGTAATACCCTTATAGTTCACTACGTGCCGCTTATCTTCAATAGCCTGAAGAATTTCATCTTCAGAAATGGTGATGTTTTCAATTAAGATCTTTGTGACAATTTCCAACGACTCTCAATGAGGCAAAGTGACTGAATTAGAGCAAACATGCTGAAAATGATCAGCGAAGAGTTGATAGATCTGTTCGGTACAGGATAGGACAGAGTCATTGTGTGGCATTTAAGAAGGATAGCCAGATATTTTGCGCTTAACGTTAACAAAGTTGAAGAAGATTTTGCGATTGGAAATAGCTTCCGCTGCTATGACGTTAACGTCAGTTTGATAGGCCTCTTGCGATTTAATTTTGAATTTAAGTGCAAGTTCATTACACTTACACTGAGTTTCATCACGTACATATTTATCTTTTTTGAGGAACCTGTATAGTTTCTTTCTATGGTTACGTAAATGTCTTAAATCACTTCCCAGACATGGTTCTGAAATCTTATCTTTTTTCTTGATTTCCGGTACGAAAGATTCAACGGCGTCAAAGATTATTCGATAAAAGGTAAATAGAGCCGTATCCGAATCTAACATTGACAGAGTACCGTTCCAGTCGACATTGGATAGAAGACTATTAATGTTTCCATAATCGCCATTGCGCAAGCCATATACAATAGTTTTATTGTACGAAATAGAATTGAGAGTATCAGGAGTGGACAAATCAACAGAAAAAGCTAAGTGTTGACTCATGTTGGAAAACAGATTCTCATCGTCATCAGTTAAATTGGCCACTGCTTCGTCGTATGCATTAGAAAAATAAGGTCTAGCCATATACCGTTCTGGTTGGGGGCAGGAGCTATCTGCTGCATATCGTTACTGTAGAAGGTGTTCATTAAGTTGAAATCGTTAAAATTAAAGAAATTCACCGGAAGGAGTCGACCGTCATCTTTCGCGATCACAAATTTTATATTAGGTCTATTAAAATCACCAGTAATGATAATTTTATCGTCTTCATTTGTCATTGCAGTGATATCACTTATAATTTTACAGACATTGTCGTAGACAGTATCGTTCGATTTAGTGGGGACATAAAACACGCCAATAAACAAATTAGATTTTTGAATTTTTAATTTGGCCACTTTATACAGGAATATATTGTGCAGCGTGCAGTTAACTGGCTCGCTCATGAAGGAGTTATGTGTGGCAATCAATACACCCTCTCCTTGCGACTGGCTAGTGCTAATCAGATCTCTGTCAGCTCTTTAAATCCTTCAGTTTCCATCCAGAATTTCTTCATTAATGTGAGAATCCGTCAACCATGTTTCAGAAAGGGTTATAGCATTAAATTGGCACAATTTCGCGTCAAGGAGAAACTTGTTTATTTTAATGCGCATACCTCCACAGTTTTTGTAAAATAATTTGAGGCTTTGCTGATTAAGGGGGCGAAAAAATTTATTGTGATATTCCCTAGTACTTTGTAGTGAAGAAATATGGTTGGAGCTTACATGAGATGCGTATACTTCAAGATATTTTTTAGCCTGATTTAGAGTTACAGCCAACTTCTCATGGAATGAGCCTCAAGATTGATTGGAAGACCTTCCCTTTGAATTAAAATTTTCACGCTGATTTGTGTTTTACCGTCTATGCAGGTTGTGTCTGGGGCCTTGTACATATAAGAAAAGTAAAGACGAACGGATTCGTAGCTTTTGTTATCTCTGAGTCGAGACATAAGGTATCTTTTTTCCAGGTCAGCTTCTGACACCATAGTTGCCTTGACTGAAGGAGGCAGAAGAGAATCTAAGAATGGCTGGGTGAAGTTGTTTGAGGCAGGTGATATCGGTTGAGTAATAGACCAAGATGAAACAGGAATCAAGTCCTCTCCACGAATAAAATTCCTGTATTCATCCTGATCAGCGGATTTAGGTAACAAGTAGAGACCAGGATTCAACTCTTGTGCACAAGATGCCACAGAATCTGAAGCTGTTTCAGGTTTTCCAGCACGTACACAAACGGAGTGCAATGTTGAGTCGGCCGAAGAAGTGCGATTAACATTCAAGTGGTTAGGCGAGGGGGAAATGGTTTTAGAGCTAGGATTAATGTGATTATTGATTGATAGGTTGTAGTTACTATCTAAGATTTTACAATTATGCTTACAGCTACTTATATTACCACTGTCTTTGGATTCTGGGCCAGTAGTGTATTCGTTCCATTGTTCGAAAAGCAAGCCATTCCAAGAACAGGCACCATTTTTCTTCTTGAAGTTCTTAAATAGCCTGGGGTATTTTGTGGGAATAGATACCTTAAACTCACGTCGTCGCTGATGTCGAAAAGGAAGCTCCGCAACTTTGCATCCATTGAAAAGGAGGACATCTACTAACAACTTCTGAACTGAGATTACGTTGTTGAATTTCCTTGCT
The DNA here is from genome assembly GCA_963969285.1 of Odontomyia ornata. Taxonomy (NCBI): domain Eukaryota; kingdom Metazoa; phylum Arthropoda; class Insecta; order Diptera; family Stratiomyidae; genus Odontomyia; species Odontomyia ornata. Next base: position 22,017,817 of record OZ017738.1, on the reverse strand, counting down.
CGCTTAACAAAAAAGATGTTGTAGTCAGCTTGCTGGTTTGAGTCTGAAAATTTCTGTATTCTGCTATTCCACTCTTCATCGGACCAGAAGATGCCAAATTTGTAGATGCGTCGTGGATTACGTTGAGTAGAGGGCGTTGTGTTACTGTAGTATGTAACCAATGGTCGAGAGATCGTTGGCCTAGTAAGACTATTTTGTTGATCTTGCAGGAGATTGCTGCACATCTTTCCGATATTCTTTAGTTTCGACAGCAGCTGAGACAAATCTTCTTGGTCTTTAGGTTTGATTAGTGATGAAGTCATTTTTTCGAGGCTATTATGATGTTTTTCTAGCGCTTTCTTAACTATGTATATTTTGTAGAGATGAAGAATCTTTGCAGCAATCACTTTCCTTCGGAGAATAGCACGAGAAAGTCTCTTTGAGCTGTGAACCAAGCAAATCGAGAGCTCTACACACTTTTTTGTTGCTCTCCATAATTCTGGTAAATAATTCGTCGAAACTGGAAGCCATTTCTAAAAAACTGTCATCATTAGCTCGAGACTGCGTTTGCTGTCGTGAAATTAGGCGGTCTTTTTCATCGTTGAGTTTATCAATGTAGCCTATCAGTCGGTCGAACATATTTTGTAGGATAACATCGAACCCTTGGCAATCCGAGCATATGAAGTGATTGTCCATGTACGGATGGTACTAATCTATAGGCGCATACATGCATGCTCCGTGAAGCTTTCTGTTAAAGAACGCCCTGCAGGTGACAAATTTGAAAGAATTGTCGAATGCGATGCCATTCGGGAGGCTGCATTTTATACTCATTGTAATACAACCGTTTTAAATCGTTTTTATCAGTTCAACAAATTAATTTAATTTGAGTACGCGCAAGGAGGCTATTTTAATATCAGTGGATCTAAACACATTTACAGCAGCTTAATAGGAAAGTCGTGAATAAGAACGAAATAAACAGGAGAATGCAAGTCATTTTTATATGGGATCTGCAAATCGTTTTTATATTAGTTCGCGCACTGAGGTTAGGAGTATATATATATATATATATATATATATATATATATATATATATATATATATATATATATATTTATATCTATTTATATATATATATATATATATATATATATATATGTATTTATATCTATTTATATATATATATATATATATATATATATATATATATATATATATATATATATGTGTATCTGTTTATAATGCTACTGCTCTACCTGCGTTAACTTTAGCGTTAGCGTCTGTAACGAAGTGCGCATTAATTATCGCGTTTAAAAAATAACGTGGCTACATATGCGAAGCCCTACTACAAAATTTATTTCTTCGTGAATCAATGCGCTAAATATGTTCGATATGGGGGTAAAAGCTACTGCTCTAGTGTATCATACAAGTACTATTGATTATTATGTACGTGTTTTTAAGTGGAAAAATATAAGAAAACTGAAAATCAAACGAAGATGGTAGATGATTCAAATGCATTGCCGTCGAAAAGAGTAAGTGTTTCAATTGAAGAAAGTTATAAAATTTCTATTTTCGGTACTCCATAGATCATGTAGCTTGACTGTTTTATTCATTTGAGAAAGTCATCTGCGGAATTCTTTTCAGATCTTATGGCTGAGAATGCATTAGAATTGTAAAATTTCGTACGAATATAGGCCACTGATTTTGAAGTTCTGCTAAGAAACGTTGAGCCACTGATATCCAAAAAAGATACTAAGTCCCGAAAAGCTATTCCTGCCAAAATTCATCTGCCATTTACTCTTCGGTACTTAGCAGCAGGAGATAGCTTTAGAAGTTTACATTTTTTATTTAAAATATCTCACCAAATGATCTCGAAAATTATTAGAGAAGTCTGCACTGCTCTAATTGCAACTTTAGACAATATAATCAAGGTAAGTAAATAGAACCAAAAGCGTAAAGTAATTAAATTTATTTTTAAAATTTCCAAAAACTTAATAAATATAGGTAACATAAGTAAAACAAAAATAAAAACTTCAGGTCTATAAAGAATAGTATGAGACCAGATTTAGTTCTACATGAGTTTTCAACATAAGGAGGAAGTAATTGTTCATTGCTAATTAGTTGAATGGACCCGTCATCGGTTATGGACATAGTATACTGTTATTGTTGCGTTGTTTGTTACAGATTTAGTGATGTAGATGTCTCGCTTGCAGTAGTAGAATGTGCAGATGTGACTGTTTGGCCTGATAAACTACTATTTATACTTTTTGCGTAAAACTTCGTAAGTAAAGGCTTGAATACAGTCCATTAATTGTTCTCAATCATCAAGATTTTCTATTTTTCTTATTTTGGATGCAATTATACCAGCGAAATAATCGTATTCATCCAATTCTTTTTTTGCCGGTTATAGCATTCAAACAGCCAAAGGCTTCATACCTTAGTTTCTCAGCGTTAGTAGTCTCAGGAGGAGCTGGAAGGTTGCTTGAATTTTTTCACTGGATGTAAAGATTTTGATGTGACTTTATTAATTGATGAGCTGTCTGTAGGGAAAAGGCTTTCAATAACTGATTCGTTCTCAATTGATTCTTTGAAGCATGAATTTTCCTCTACATTGCTTTCTTTTGAAGTGGACTGAAACAAATCAATTAAAAAAATCTTATATTTTTATTTCAGATGCCCGTCAACGAATGCAAGTGGGAACAAAGAGAAGCTCAGTTCCAAGACATATTTCCTCATTGTGTGCGCAGCATTGATAGGAAAAATGTGGCTTTGATTGTATCAATACACTCTGTTTCTGACTATTTCAATTATAAAAATCCATTTAACATTGTATTAATGGCAGCAGTAGACAGAAATTTTTGTATCATATTTTGTGATTTTGGAGCGAAAGGCAGAATCAACGAAGATGGAGTGTTTCGAGATACTATTTTGTATGAAAAACTTTGTACGAATAATTTAAATCCATAGTATACTCACGTAATATCCACACTCCATCTACAGTTACATGCAATAATTTATCGTGTGCCGAATTATTGCGTGAAAGAAAAGATTTGCACTCTGTACTTAAAACCAAGTTAACCGAACTAAAACTAACTCACAAAGTTGCTTAAATATATCTATTTATACTTATTTTTATGTATCTAGTTACATCAATGTATTATTCATATTAATATTATTGAAAATAACCCACATCTGGCTTAATCCTTTAATGAGTGATACATCATGAGCGTAATTCTAGTTGTATGCCATAAAATGTCTCTAGTCATTTTATTAGGGTTTAGAGTACGCATGTGCGTAATTCTAATAGTATACGTGTATCATAAAATGTCTAGTCCTTTTATTAGGGTTTATGGTAAGCTGGAAGGAATGCAACACATGTGATGTAATTCTACCCTCCGAAAAAATCCGAACACAAACCGAAGAGCGACCATAAACTTTCGGTAGCAGGTAGGTAAGTAAATGCTGACTATAAGATTGGCACGAATATAAACATGTGCTTTGATGGGAGATTTCAGGATAACAAGATCTCAAAAAATCAATAACTATGCAGAAAAAAAAAATTCATTCTATACAATCTTTTAGTTTTTTATTAGGGTGCCATGTTCTGAAGTGCGTAAAATAACACGTGCGTCGGAAATTTTATTTACTTTTTATTTTGCTTTTTAATGACGATAGGCCTTGGCTCACCTCACGTGCCCCGGCTTAGCTGATCGGCCCCTGGGAAAATTCAGAAAGTGTGCAACAGAAGGGTAAATGGAATGTGTGGATACTATGTGAATGTACGAGTACTATGCCTAAATCTACCACAATCTACACTAACCTCTGGGATAAATTGGAGCTGCCGTATGATACTGCATTCCCACTTCATGAAAATTTAATGAAACCTTACCCTGGTGAATATGTGGAAGGTAGTGCAAAAAGAAAATTCAATTGACAATAATCATCAGCTCGAATTGTGTTAGAAAATGCATTTGGCGTTATGTCTGCCCGTGTTCAGAAAACGTATGCCACTACAACGACGATTAGCATCAAAAGTCGTTATATCATGTGCTTTGCTACATAATTTCTTACGGAATAGTGTTACCTCTAGAAATGTTTACATTCCATCAGGATTTTTGGACACTACTGAAATTGGAGGAAGATGGAGAGAAGAGACAGATCTCAATTCTAATGCCCTTAGGCCACTAAATGTCTCAGCTAGGCGTTCTCCCAGGTCAGCTTTGCAAATGAGAAATAATTTCGCAGAATATTTTGTAAATTCATCATAAGATAAAATGTCACACTTATTTATTCCATTCAAATAAATAATTGTCCAAACTTACCTCGGTGTATATTATCGAGTTTGCTACGTAGATAGGTCTCAAAAAACTATCTATTAGACCAAATGTAGACAAATTACCTGATTTCTTTAATTTTTTCAGTTTGTTCAAATGTATGCGATAAGACCCCATTCAAAATTTTTTTTTTTGCCTTACAATGCATCCAATGAAACTTTAAACGAAAGTGCTGGATGATGCGTCACCATGCATCACTTTGTGAACCGCGATTTTTATGCAATTTCGATCGAGGATCCCAAAGGCTCGGTTCCATTGCAAATAACTCTAAAAATGCAATCACTTTCTCGTTCGACCACTACATTTTCTGAGAATCTACGCAAGTAAATAACATCAAGCAATTAATAAATAGGTACGTACGCACCCGACACACTGCACGTATAGAACAACTGCACAAATATAGCCAACACAGATTAACGTTCATTGTAGCGCGCTAAAATCCTTTGATGTCTCGGAAAAACGGCCACTCCAGTTATCGCTTAACGTCATCAACAATGCCACATGCTATTTAGGACCATATCTATGTGATTGTTAACGCATTAATTAACATGATGAGGCCCAGGTGGAGCTGTAGCATAACACGATTCAAAAGATGCTAAAATCCAATTGTAAAGGAGTAATTTAAAACAACAGAAACGAGTGAATTAAGAAGAAAATAAAATTCAAAACTATATTCCTATAATTTATTATCAATATACCATTTACATGCGCAAAAGGATACTGGTAGAGGACCAAGAAAATGCTAATTACGAAAGTAGTCCCAAAAGTACCCGACCTGACCTATGAATACAGGTATTTTGAAAAAAACAATTACTGCGATTGACAATACCACCTTTCAAAAACTTAGTGTGAAAAATTAATAACGGTACGTTTATTATTATTTTTTTACAGACGTACAAAGTGAACACTCTCAGTAAATTTATAAATATGAAAAAAATCGGGCATCGTTATGAGCTGCCAAGATGAACACCGCAGTGGTCGACCAAGTCAAGGTCACTTCGTCAGAAAACGTGAAGAAAATCCACAAAATGGTATTGGATGACCGTCGACTAAAAGTGTGTGCGATAGCAGACATGGCAGGCACTTCCAAAAGTGCTGTGCATCGCATTTTGACCGAAAATTTGGACATGAGAAAGCTGTACGCAAGATGGGTGCCTCGTTTGCTCATCATGAAGCCAGAAACAGCAACGCGAGGATGGTTCCATCGAGTGTTTGACAATGTTTCGCAGCAATAAAGCCGAGTTTTTGCGTCGATTCATAACCATGGATGAAACATGGGTCGATCATTTTACACCTGAGACCAAGGAACAGTTAAAACAGTGGACTGAAAAGGAAAAACCGGCTCCAAAGAAAGCAAAGTTCATCAGCTGGCAAGGTCATGGCATCCGTTTACTGGGATGCGCGAGGAATAATATTTATTGATTATTTTGAAAACAGTAAAACAATCAACGGCGCATATTATGCAGCCTTATTGCAGCGTTTGAGTGATGAAATCAAGAAAAACGGCCCCAACTGACGAAAAAGAAAGTGTTGTTTCATCACGACAACGCACCAGTCCACACGTGCGTCATTGAGATGGCTAAAATCAATTACTTGAAATTCGAATTGTTTCCTCACGCACCCTTTTTGCCAGATCTGACTCCTCGGGTTATTTTCTTTTTCCGAATTTGAAAAAATGGCTCGACGGCAAAAGATTTGCCAAGAATAAAGAGGTAGACTCTGCGGTCAATAGATTTTTAGGGACTTGACGGTTCCTACTATAAAGCGAGTATCGAAGCTGTTGAACATCGTTGGGAAAGTGTATCGAGCCAAAAGGAGAATATGTTGAAAAATAAAAACCTTTTCGCAATTTTTTTTACTGTTTTCTTTTTCGGGTCGGGTGCTTTTGGGACCGCCCTCGTATGTAACATATAATAATTCATTCTTTTAAATGTGCGAGTCAACAGAAATCATTTTCATGTTGATGTGTAAACGAGTGCGAGATTATATCAGTTTCGTTATAGTGAAGGACTAAATAAAAAATGTTTGAAAAACGGCGTTAATTCTAAAATACGGTAAGCTTCATCAAATCTTTTAAAATAGTTTGATATCAGAAATAGTCTTTTCCATAGAAAAATTTAGGTAAAATTTGATTTTTCGACAGCATGTAACGAGGTTTCAGTAAGAAAAATTTGAGACGATTTGCGTCAAAGGAAAAGAAAATATGAATCTGAATATAGAGAGGAGATTGATTGCTGAATGCACCAGATCTGAAGATGAGGATGAATCAATAGATGGTCCAGTTTTTTTCTAAAAACGAAGAGGAAGGTGGGAGCAAAGGTGAAATTTTCGAATCCTTCTTGTCAAAGAACTTAAACAAAAACAGCCCAAGCAGTGAACTACAAAGGTGGTACTGAGAGTATCCACTACAGAGGAAAAGCTGTCAATCTTTATTAAGAATCTTGTAGTTCGGAAATTCCGGTTTAATTGAAAGGATTGCTTTAATACGCACCAAAAACCATCATAAGTTCTATCCCACCAGGTGAATACTTCCACTTGGGTATCAAACATCGATTGTTGAAAATCTCTGATGAAATCAGAAACTTCGATGAGATATTTTAGACAATGGAATCGATGGGTTGCCACTTTTTCAAGAGTTCAGAGCAATGTTTATGGCCAATTTTAGGTGATATTGCTGATTTAGCAGGCTCTGAAATGTTTCTTATTGGAAACTATCATGGCTCAGAAAAGCCAGCAAATGTCGACACTTTCTTACACGACTTGGTTGTGGAGCTTAAAACTTTGAGAGACGATGGCTTATGAATCGCAGGAAAAACTTTGAAAGTATATGTAACAGCATTCGTATGTGACCCACCTGCTCGTGCTTTTTTTGTCGAATAATGGGTCACAACGCTTTGCATGGCTGTAGTAGATGCGCACAGATAGGACGACGTATCGAAAATGTTGTAACATTTAGTATCATAGTTGGAGAATTAAAAACTGATGCTGATTTCTCCTCGCAAAAATATTTGAACCATCACCAAGCGTTCTTAAAGTAAAGAAAATCGGATTTTGAAAATATGGACCTGAAAATGATTACCCCATTTCCCCTAGATCCAATGCATTTATTTGATCTCGAGGTAGCAAGATAAATTTTTGTTAGTATATTCGACGGGAAATTAACCCATTACAGCCCAATGGCAACTAAAGTGACCATGGCGAATTTCTTTCATCCTGGGTGCATCTTCAAACTTCGAGCACTTTGGCTGATGAATAGCTCATACGTAATGTGTTTTCTTCTGAATAGAAAAACAATCAGTCAGTCTTTTGTTTTCATGTGAAGTGTGAAGATAAAGTTGTGCAGTGTTGTCGACTATAGATTTCAAGCAATATGGCAGCGACTCCTGATTGGTAAGTAAAGCTATTATGCTATGCGCGGGCGTCAATTTTCAATACAAATATGGCAATGTTATTTCTAAACTTTTGTTTGATTTTTATGTAAGCGGTAGGCTTGGAACGCACTCAAACTTTGTTGACAACTAAAGTTGCCAACGGGATGATATGACTACGAGTTTGGCAGAATTTAATTTTTTGAAACAAATGGTTATCTTGACAGATAAACTCGCAGGATAGATGGCAGTGGCTTGTAATCTCATGAATTTATTGATCTACTAAACAAGGAAGAAGAATTAACAAATGACAGCAAAGCTATATGGCAGCCTGATGAGCTTCCAAATGTAGAGATAGATAAAGACTCTGATTTCTCCAACGAAGAGGCGGTGGGTTATATTGACCATTGTCCTTCCCGCATACTGCGTTCTTATTTATCGTTGAGCGATTTTTAGTGGACTGAAGAGGAAGATAAAAGTCGCGTACTTCAAAGGGTAAATCAAATTGAAACACATGCACCAAGCTCCCCTTTAAATAAAAATGTGTAGGCACCGAAGAGAAACAAGATAACTGAATTCAGGCAATTTTTACTCTACACAGGAATTGATGTTGGATAGTGGCTATTACTAGATATCAATTCTTATTATTATATTCCGCATATTTTCTTCTGTATTCAAAACGTAGTTACAAGGTAAACCTGGGCGTCACCCAGACGCTGTTAGACGAGTTTGTCCAAAATTTTCCAATCTTGTATAGTAAGAAGAGTATTACATACAATATGCACAATTTGCTGCATATTACTCGTGAGATTGGTTTTTTTCTCAGCCTATAAATTTGAAAATTACATGCAGCTTATTAAAAGAAGAATAAAACAGCCCGCAATAATCTAACAGTAGTTACACAAGCAGTTCCGAAACAAAGAAATAAAACGCAGAAAAGAAGGCAGCGAGTGTAGAACAAAAAGAAGCGGCAAATTGATATCATGGGAATACGGAAAATAGACTTTGACTTTAACACCACCCAACAACTGCTGCTGTATACATCCTTGCATACCTTTAAAAATCGTCAAGTTCATTCAGGCGGGAAATGACATTGCATTTCAGATTGGGAAAAGATCATAGATATAGAGAGTACTGGATCCGCAACCAGTCGCGAGAGCCGAAGCAATTAGCAACCTTCGCTAAAGTTGAGGTTTGAAGTGATATGTTTTTGCACTTAATTCACTCCGAAACACGTTCACGTTTATAAAGTTTTTGGTTTTGAAGATCGCGTGTACGAAATCGGTACTTTAGTTCTCTTTTTTTATTAAAAACTTACGAATTTTTCATCGACTTTGACACATGAGTTTTCTCGCCGTTTTCTCGCCTCTACGAATTTCATCAGCTTTGACGTTCGAGTTTTCTGTGAGAGAACGTTTGTTGTGTTGTACTCAAGCTGTACAACGAATGTTAACGAGGGCGCGATCGTATGCAAGTGAAACGAAATTTTTTAGGTGCGCGCGGGTGTCAGTGGGGAAAGTGAGTCTTCTGAAGAAACGAAAGAAAAATCTGCCGGAAATAAAGGGGAAGGAGAACCAGAGGGACCCATATAGTTTCGAGAGCGTGAGTTATTTATGAGTTATTTATGTGTTAAATTTGCTTCCCACATGGGCTAGTACACATATTCTCGTTGCTCGTCCGTTTATTTAGATGTCTTTGGAAAATATATATAAACGCAGATAATTTTTTTGTGGAACCACTTACGTCGATGCAAGGCTTGAGTGTCGTATACAGGGCCTTTATAATAAGTAACCGGACTGAGCCTGCCCCGCGCCGTCAAAGCGTCTGCTAACCGGTATCTGGCGCTGTAGTGGTGGCGGGGGTCTAGGTAAAGGGAACCAGGCTGCAGCAGTTGCCTCCAAGCGCTTGGAGAGATAGCATCGAGCGAGAGCGGAGTGCGTGTTCAGTTACGTCATCGGAGTGAAAATGGAGCGTACGATCGAACAACCGAACCAGAGTTTTTTAACCACGTTATTACAGGAGACGAGACGTGGGTTTTCGAATAAGATCCTGAGACGAAGCGGCAGAGTTCGGAGTGGCACACACCAGCGTCACCATGACCGAAAAAAGCACGCATGAGCAAATCGAAGGTGAAGTCGATGCTCATTTTTTTGACGTGAAAGGCATTGTTCACAAAGAGTTTGTCCCACCCGGCCAAACTGTAAACGCCCAGTACTTCAGAGAGGTGCTCCGTCGACTAACCTTCCGGGTTCGCCGAGTCCGTCCGGAGATTACCGATTCGTGGATCCTCCATCACGACAATGCTCCGTCGCACACCTGCCTGCTCGTCACCGAGCAGTTGGCCAAACAGTCGAGGGCAACGTTGCCACAGCCTGGATATGGCACCAGTGGACTTCTTTCTGTTCGCCAAGATCAAGAGAAACCTTAAGGGGACGCGGTTTGGGACTCTGGAAAACGTTCAACGTGCTACGACGAGGGCTCTAGAAAGCATCGAGGTTGACGACTTCCAGGGAGCGTTCGGGGGTTGTAAATCCGGTATCAGCGTGTTATCGACTCCAATGGGGACTACTTTGAAGATTTCTAAAGAAAAATTGTACATATTTTGCCAATAAAAAATTTCCTGAGGTCAGTCCGGTTACTTATTATTCAGACTCTGTACATGAATGCAAGAATTTCGGATGCAGAGGAAATTTTTTCCTTGAATCAAGTTGTTTATAAATATGTACATCTACCATTCGAGGATGGCTTAGTGCTAATCCTCTTTTTCACGACCTTATTTAAAGTATTATGCTGTGACAAACCTCAAATTACTAATTTCAATTTTATTGTTTGCAGCTTACTCCTTCCAGAAAAATGTCCCAAGAACATATGGAGAGTCGAAGCGTTTTAAAGAGATTGAACTCTGATTTGCATTTTCTTAAAAGCGAATTTATGGATAAAGAAAATAGAATAGATGATGCAGACGGGTTGATGAGAGGGTATTTGAGTTTATTCACAAATGGCTTCAAAAACGGCGCCGTTTTATCAACATAATTTGTATAAACATGAAATTTGCCAACATCGATGGAGTGCTGGTAAGTTTTATTATTGTTGTAATTGAAAATCAATCAAAATATTTCATCAAATTAATTATCAGACATAATTAACAGAGTTCGTCAAGGAATACCATACAAAAAGTAGAGCTCATTGAGTGCTCCATCAACTGGATAATTTCTCAAATCTCCTCTCCTCATTAAAACTTGCACTCACAGTTCGCTTCATATCTAAAGCATATACTCCTACATACTGAGTTTCCTTGGCTGCAATGTATACTTATTGCACATTAAATTTCTAGACATCGTTGAAGCTTGAAGCAGATAAGTTTTCGCATTAAAAGTTAAACATTTTCTCATACTTGTACATTTTATACTCTCCGCCTCCTCATATTGCTCGTTTTCATTGCTCCTTGAGTCCCTAGCCCGTGTTATGCAATTCAGCGACTCAGTATATAATTTTCAGTACGGTATTGTTGGAACTCACTAGAATATATTTAAGAGGAAAAAAGGAAAAAAAAAAAGGAAATTAGGTTCTTCATCACAGTGTGAATAAATATTTCTTATTTTAATTAATCAATTAAAAGGCATGAGAATAAACTAATGGTTCAATCGATTAATTACCAATTGGAAATTTCTGATTGACTTCAAAAAGTGCACGAAAAATTGAGATAACATAAAAATTTTATTGATCTAGGTGAGAAGTAGATGGTATAGAAAGATTATATTTACTAGTAAGAAATCGAATGATTTCAGATAATCTAAGCTGCATGAACTTGATAATCATTATCCTATTTTAATGGGAACGAATGAATCTATTTAATCAAGAAAGTATTATCATCGGAAAAATCACGTTAATGGTACTTCGGTGGAAAACCACTCCAGCAGATAAAATTAATCGGTAGGTTGGGGAAACAAGGGGGCTCCCTCCTCCTTTCTCAAACGGGCTTGAGACCGCCTACGGTGGAGTGTGAAACATGGACCCTAACCCAAGCATCCGCAAATATGTATACTGAACGCCTTTGAGTGACGGGCCCTGAGGCGAATAATCGGAGCGAGGCTAGACGGGGACCAATGGAGAACTCAATACAACCATGAGTTGTATGAAATTTTTGACAAACCGGAGGTCTCAACGATTGTTAGGCTGCGGAAACTGCAATGGGCTGGACACATGAATCGTATGGACGAACAATGGATACCCAAGAAAGTATTCGTTGGGAGAACTGTGGGCTGGAGGCCAGTGGGGGAACCAAAGAAACGCTGGTCTGACTCGGTCGACCAAGACAGTTCATCGCTGCTCGGGTTTTGAAACTGGAGGACGTGGTCAATGGACCGAGACAATTGGAGGCGCTATTTGCAGTAAACGAAGGCCCGAGAGGGGCTGTAGTGCTACGAAGAAGAAATAAAACCAAAACATGTTAATGAAAATAATATTATATAATTTATCAAATATGTCATTTGCAGACATTGCAAAGAATAGAGCGATGTATTTTGAAAATGAAGCTACCATAGCTAGAACAATTTACATATTGTTTGTAATAGATTTCATTTTCTCAAAATCTTTCTGAAAATGAAACAAGTTGAAGTAGCAGGAGAATGCACCTGCCAGAAGGGTATTGTAAAACAATTAGTGAATCAAACAATATATTCTGCATATCAAAACTTGACTAATATATTAGATTCCATAAATTGAGTTCGAAAAATTATTATGGTAGTTATGATTTTAAACTCGCCACCATTTTGGTTCAAGTGGTTTGACCTCGTCGCTTGATTAGTCATGACAGATATTACAAACCATTTCTAAAAATTCCTTTATATTTGTAGTGTCTCGGTCCGTTGCAAGCACGTATCTTCCTAGTATCACGTGTAAATGTTGTTGTAATTGTTAAATATTCAATCGGCTGTAACTTAGCTGTTTATAGTTCAATTATTGTGAAATTTTCGAACCATATACAATCATTTTCAGAAAATTTAAATTATAGATTTTGGGAAATCTAAGGGTCACTCCTTGATTTTATAGACAAAAAAGCAAAATTTATAGAATGTACTATTATTAACAAAGTTGATCGAATTTCGACTTCTAAGGTATTTGTTACCCTTGTGAAGGAAAAATTGTCAGTTCAAGTACTGTTTTGAAAAGCTCTTATAAAGAATTTTCATTTGGTATTCATATTGGCTACCTTTGATGACTTTTTTTTTCAGCGGCCACTCCCCTGTACTGTAATCATCGATTCATGGCCAATGTTGCGAATCCTAGAATGGTTACAAAGCCCTTTTGCTAGGAGCTCTCTCCTGCCTCCTCGACTTGTTTCACATATGAGTTTTAATTGTAGGTACTCATCTTCAGTCATTCATTAAATTGAATCAAGTGTTAAAAGCATGCGCGTTAAACGTTGAAGTTGGGGCAAAATAACTCAAAATTATTCAATCTTCGCATTTAAAACAGCCATTATTTTGCTTAACGATTACTACTACCACTAGCTGAGCCAATTCTCAAAGGAATTCATGATACCTATCATTCCTGAAACTTTCATGCAAATTCTAACAAAGCTGTAGTATCTGAGTCAGTAAAAAGCGCATATGGTTCCATAGCCATATGTTTTACAGCGCATATTGTTCCATAGTAATACAGGAAAATTCAAATCGCTATAACTTCATTAAATACCACTCGATCTTTATGAAACTTTCAGGACAGATTAATCTTATTGATAGTCATCTGTGTACTGAATTTTATTAAATTTAAGGGTACCGTTAACATTTTATTCAAGAAAATATAAAATCGATAAATCATACTATTACTAACAAAGTTGAGTGAATTTCGACTTCTCACGTATTTGTTGTTGTTGTACTCATAAGGGCCTATATCCATGATTTTTTTCAGATTTTTCGGGTCAAAGGTGTCCAATTGCGAGGGGGGGGGACACAAAATTTTCGTACATTTCCCCTTCCCCTGCACCCCTCGAAGCAAAATTTGTCATTTTAAGACCTGTTTTGAAAAGTGCTTATTAAGACCTTTCATTTGATACCCATATTGCCTACATGCGATGAAAACTTTTTTTTCAGGGTCAACTCCCCTATATGGGGAGACCCCCCTTAAAGACCTTATAAATTTTTTTTCGTATTGAAACTTTGAAGAGGGCGTCACTTTGCACCTACCTACAAAATCTTATGTTTCTAGCTTATGTAGTTTGCGAGAAAAAGTGGTGTGACACACGGACGGACGGACGGACGGACGGACGGACGGACGGACGGACAGACGGACAGACAGGACGCGAAACTAATAGGGTATTGTAAACTAATTTTACAATACCCTAAAAAAAGCCTTCCGTTTCATTTTGCGTAGCGAGTTCTTTATTTTTTGAAATCAATTCTCTACCATTATCGTTCGGTCTTTCTGCGATTATTTTATTCAACCTAGGAATTGTAATTTTATAGTAAATCCTTAATTACATTCAGGGATACCTTTTAAAGAGGCAATCAAAATTTCTTAACTAAAATTCCACTAATGACATTTGAAGAGATTACTTATGTGATTAACTTGAAAAGCCAAGATTTACAATTATCTGTATCGTTGTTCATTGGCACGGCTTGTCTAGGGTTTCCATTCTTCTCGTATTGGAGTTATGTCTTTCATTATGATATGTTCCGCTATTGCTGACGTAAAGTTATTTTTCTTCGCTGCACTTGCCCGATTTTTGGTGTGGTTGCTGTTTGTCCTTAGTTGATCTGAAGATATTTTTTAGTTGATGCATTAGATGATGTTTTTGCTTACGTCAAGAAATGAGAGCTGCAACGAATTCCAGCGGAACACAAGAATATCAATTTCACGGTGGAGGATAAAAAGGATGAAAAATCGGCCTCCTTGGAGATGTTGGCATCGAGAATGGGAGGCGAGAACAGCTTTAAAATCTACGGGAAAGCAACTTACGAGTACATGCAACGAACGGTTCTGATTACATTGAAAGGATGAATTTTGTGGTAGATGAAATGATGAATTGTATAAATTATCTAAGTTTCCCAGATTGCAATAAGTGGGCCATGCTGATGAAATGAAAGATAACCGGCTAACCAAAAGAAAATGGAAAGATAGAGCACAAGAAGACTGGAGCTTGATTGGAACCATGATAGAAATGATACTAATGTACATCAGGGTGGGCCGTCAAAAAATATATTTGGATTTGATATTGCAATAGAAAAATAAAATTAGCTAAACTTTAATTGGATCATTTCACCCTTTTCACATCAATTTAATGTAAATCTATACAACAGAATTTGCTCTACATTGAAGCTTTTTCATTACGTCGTGCGGATATCGATCACTCTTTCGGATGGCTCCGATAGCTTTTTAGGGTATTGTAAAATTAGTTTACAATACCCTATTAGTTTCGCGTCCTGTCTGTCCGTCTGTCCGTCCGTCCGTCCGTCCGTCCGTCCGTCCGTCCGTCCGTCCGTCCGTGTGTCACACCACTTTTTCTCGCAAACTACATAAGCTAGAAACATAAGATTTTGTAGGTAGGTGCAAAGTGACGCCCTCTTCAAAGTTTCAATACGAAAAAAAATTTATAAGGTCTTTAAGGGGGGTCTCCCCATATAGGGGAGTTGACCCTGAAAAAAAAGTTTTCATCGCATGTAGGCAATATGGGTATCAAATGAAAGGTCTTAATAAGCACTTTTCAAAACAGGTCTTAAAATGACAAATTTTGCTTCGAGGGGTGCAGGGGAAGGGGAAATGTACGAAAATTTTGTGTCCCCCCCCCTCGCAATTGGACACCTTTGACCCGAAAAATCTGAAAAAAATCATGGATATAGGCCCTTATGAGTACAACAACAACAAATACGTGAGAAGTCGAAATTCACTCAACTTTGTTAGTAATAGTATGATTTATCGATTTTATATTTTCTTGAATAAAATGTTAACGGTACCCTTAAATTTAATAAAATTCAGTACACAGATGACTATCAATAAGATTAATCTGTCCTGAAAGTTTCATAAAGATCGAGTGGTATTTAATGAAGTTATAGCGATTTGAATTTTCCTGCATTACTATGGAACAATATGCGCTGTAAAACATATGGCTATGGAACCATATGCGCTTTTTACTGACTCAGATACTACAGCTTTGTTAGAATTTGCATGAAAGTTTCAGGAATGATAGGTATCATGAATTCCTTTGAGAATTGGCTCAGCTAGTGGTAGTAGTAATCGTTAAGCAAAATAATGGCTGTTTTAAATGCGAAGATTGAATAATTTTGAGTTATTTTGCCCCAACTTCAACGTTTAACGCGCATGCTTTTAACACTTGATTCAATTTAATGAATGACTGAAGATGAGTACCTACAATTAAAACTCATATGTGAAACAAGTCGAGGAGGCAGGAGAGAGCTCCTAGCAAAAGGGCTTTGTAACCATTCTAGGATTCGCAACATTGGCCATGAATCGATGATTACAGTACAGGGGAGTGGCCGCTGAAAAAAAAAGTCATCAAAGGTAGCCAATATGAATACCAAATGAAAATTCTTTATAAGAGCTTTTCAAAACAGTACTTGAACTGACAATTTTTCCTTCACAAGGGTAACAAATACCTTAGAAGTCGAAATTCGATCAACTTTGTTAATAATAGTACATTCTATAAATTTTGCTTTTTTGTCTATAAAATCAAGGAGTGACCCTTAGATTTCCCAAAATCTATAATTTAAATTTTCTGAAAATGATTGTATATGGTTCGAAAATTTCACAATAATTGAACTATAAACAGCTAAGTTACAGCCGATTGAATATTTAACAATTACAACAACATTTACACGTGATACTAGGAAGATACGTGCTTGCAACGGACCGAGACACTACAAATATAAAGGAATTTTTAGAAATGGTTTGTAATATCTGTCATGACTAATCAAGCGACGAGGTCAAACCACTTGAACCAAAATGGTGGCGAGTTTAAAATCATAACTACCATAATAATTTTTCGAACTCAATTTATGGAATCTAATATATTAGTCAAGTTTTGATATGCAGAATATATTGTTTGATTCACTAATTGTTTTACAATACCCTTCTGGCAGGTGCATTCTCCTGCTACTTCAACTTGTTTAAATTACTCCTGGAAATTAACTCTCTCACCTCTAAGCATGGTGGTCGCCATCACCGGTGTGTATCTAAGAGTGATGGCCTGAGGAGAATTAGTACACACGTCGAAACCATCTTCTTAAAACATTTTTCCTATCTTTCAGAAAAATTATTATTCAACTCATTCATGTAGCTGCAAAACATTTCCATGAGTAATTTAAAATAAAATTGCTTTTTCATTTTAAAATTGTAACCCAATTCGTTAACCACTCAGGAATTTATAAGTATTAATTACTTACCTTTACGTGAAGTCGACATATCAAAAACTAAAAATATGTCAAAAAACAACGGCACAGCAACTCAACACTTTAAAGCACTTCACTTGAAGAAAGTAAACCTGAATATCACTAGACGACTATGACAAAACTTAATTCAAGAACTTACGCAATAATTTAACAGATGGCGCTGTTCCGAAGCATTTGTAGCCGCCTTGAATCCCGTGGGTATAAGCAACGCCTGCTTACTCAGGCTCAGAAGGAAAGCAATTAACGAGCACGACGTCACAGGGGGAACTGTCAAAAACTGTTCAATTGGTCTAAAAGAACAGGTCAATAGGTCTAAAAATCTGGTACGCATTGTGACGTCATGCTTCCGCTTTTGGGCCTGTGTGAGGAGGCATTGGTATAAGACATGCACAATGCAATCGTTAAACTCACTTAAGGTGGTAAATAACAATTTATTGCAAAAATCTAAACATATCACAGTTCGTTAAATGAAACTAAACTTGTCTGCTTCGCGACCAAAGAGAACAGCTGATGAAAAGTCTTCTTGTTGCTAGCTGATTGGTTGCCAGATGTGTAAAGTCAAACTTTCTCGAGATGATGTCAGTGCCAGTCAGTGGTGGAAATAGTTTTTATGATCGCCACAGTACCCCCTTTCTAGAATTGACGTCAAGTTGATGTTGGCTTTGACGTCCGACTGTACGTTCTGAAAGGAATGTCATGATGTTGTTCTTTGTCATCTTTTGTAGAATACGCTGGTTTGAGTCGTTCCGTTGAGACAGTCACATCTTACCCCTTTATCTTGATAATGAAGACGTCATCGTTGATTCGCTTAACCACCTCGTCTGGTCCTGTGTAAGGTTGCTCCAACAGCTATCTGACTGCATCGACTAGCAGGAAGACATGAGTGCAAGTGTAGAGATCCTTATATTGAAAAAGGCTTCTTTTTATGCGTTGAGCTGTCGGTGTCGGTCGAAGGAGTTGCATGTGCTCACGAAATTTCTCGACAAAAAAGGCGGGATCGGCTGGCATGTCCTCGTTTGTAAAAAATTCGCCCAGAACACGCAGCTGTTCACCGTAAAGTAATTCGGCGGGTGAAGCTCCTAAGTCCTCCTTGAGTGACGTTCGCAATCCTAGTAGAACAGTTGGAAGTAATTCTATCCAGGATGTTGGTTGACTGCACATAAGAGCTGATTTGAACATTCAGTGCCGTCGCTCAATCGCACCAGGATGATAGGGTGTTCTTCGAATTCGATTCGTTCCGGTCAAATTGGCAAGGGCTCGAAAAAGTGCACTCTCAAATTGGGTGCCTTGGTCGGTTGTCAACGTTTTGAGAGTTCCTGAACGCGCCACCTAGGTGGCTTCTGGCTACCGTGAAAACCTGTCTACTATGGTAAGACAGTATCGATACCCGCCAACCAAGGCAGAATGACGATGTCGATGTGTACATGATCGAATCTTTCGTTCGGTTCGTTTATTGAGATGGGCTGGTTCCTGTTGTGTCATAGGATTTTCGAGCGTTGACAGGAGATGCAGTTGCGGGTCCTCCGTATCGTGTCCTTTTGGATGCTGGGCCATACGTATTTTTGACACAGCTGGTATAGGGTGGCCTTGCCGCTCGGATGAGCAAGTCCGTGAACTGAAGCAAAAGTCTGTCGACGAAGTTCCGGTGGGACGTAAGGACGAATGTGTCCCATTGAAGTGTTGCAGTACCGATTGGCAGCTTTTTTAGTTGTAATTCCGTGTTGTTGCTGTTGTCTAGGGGCACACGAAGCTCGTCGTCTTCTTGTTGAGCCTCGGCTAGTTAAGTTGGGTCTAAGGTGAATGGCATGCTGATCGTATTTATTCTGGAGAAAGCGTCGGATAGCAGATTTTCCGAGTTGGGGATGTGGACTATCTCCATCGTAAACTGAGAGATGAAGTTCAATTGTCTCGGATTGGCTTTGTCAAGACTTTGAGCGAATGCGTAGATTAAAGGCTTGTGGTCAGTTTTGATAAAAAATTGCTGACCCTCCAGAATATACCTAGAAATCTTGATTGCGGCGTAAATAGCTAGTAAATCGTGATCATACGCGCTGTATCTAGATTCCGTCCGGATCAGCTTACGAGAGAAGAAGCCGAGTGGATGCCAGTGCTCGCCATCGGTCTATTCCAAGGCTGCTCCGATAGCAATGTTAGATGCGTCAGTGACAAGTTGAAGTTGTACCTTGTGATCTGAATGGACGAGTAAGGCTGCATTTGCATGGTCACGTTTACACATTTGGAAATCTGATTCCCCTGGTGGTGTTCAAGGAACTTTGCGATTATCGTATCTCTTGCTGTTGCTTAAGAAAGCGTTCAACGATGCCTGATGGTGGGCTGACTGTTTAAGACAACGTCTGTAGAAGTTGCATGCCCCAAGAAATAGACGCAGCTCGACGATGGACTCAGGTTGCTTGAAGTTAAGCAGCGCAGTGATTCGCTTCAATGTTGGTTGTGAACCATTTTTGTTGATTGTGTAGCCCAAATACTCTATCTCCGTTTGACCGAAAGCACACTTATCAATGTTAATGTGCAAGTTATGTTGCTCAAATCGTTGATGGATAATGTTGAGGTGTTTTTGATGTTGGTCAGTATTGCCTGACATGATGATGATATCGGCTGTATAGCAGAAGACGAATTCTTGTCCATAGAGGATGTTGTCCATGTGCCGTTGAAAAGTTTGTGTGGCATTTCTAAGACCGAAAGGCATGACCAAATATTCGCACAACTCGAATGGTGTTGTAACGGCTGTCTTTTTTATGTCGGCTTCGGCTATCGGGATCTGATGGTAGTTTTACCGTAAAGCCGGTCAGCCACGTCATGGATATGTGCAATTAGATATCGATCTGGCACTGTCTAGACGTTAAGTGTGCGATAGTTGCCACAAACTCTCCAGCCCCCGATTTTTTGGCCACGTATGGATAGGGCTGGCTCAAAGACTACTCGATGTACGGCAAATACCACTTTTAAGCAACCGATTGAATTCTGCTCGTACTGCTTTCAGTTTTTCGCCTGTCAGATGTCGAGGCCGTTGAAAAACTGGTGGTCCAGTTGTTTCGAAAAAATGTGCCACTTGGTCAGCTGGTCCTGGTGTGTGTATTGTTGTTGTTGTTGAGGACGTGTCGTAAGTCGTAGTCTGAATGATAGTTGCCGTTGTGGTTGCCTTTGCATTTGTTGTGGCAACCCCGAAAACATCAACCAGTGCGATTTGTCCCGGGATGGAGCAGATAGAATTGTCATCTAATAGCTTTCTGTTTTTTAATTGATCAAAAGCCCGTAATGTGTCAAGAAGCCCGCCCCGATAATTGGTGTAGAAACATTTGCTACAATAAAATTCCACGCAAATAGACGCATGAAACCTAAGTGTATCTTTACACCATATGTGGTAATTGTGGTGCTGTTGGCGGCATACAATGTTAGCATTTCCGGTTGTTGATGTTGAGCGAAGCGTTTAAGCAGAATCGAGACGGACGATCCGGAGTCGATTAGGAAATTTAAGTTTCACTTTGATCGGCTATGTGTCGTCTGAATTCCGGACTTTTATCTATGCTGTATACCACTCCGGTGATGGGAGGCAACTGTCTTAGTTAACCTGATGCTGATTTACTTAAAACGAGCAAGGCTTCGAGAGCCGCTTCACTTTTACGCCAAATCGTTATGGTAATTGCACGCCTCGCAGTTAGTTGCAGCGCGATAGCCTTTTGCACCACCTGTCGAACCGTGCAAATCAGAGGGGTTGAAATTGTTTGTTGATTCTGTCATCTGAACGATAACGTTATTAAGCTGACGCTCAATTTTTTCAAAGCATTTGTTGAGTTCCAACGTATCAGGTGCGCCTACCTGTGGTCAAGTGGCCTCTGTAGTCAATACGTAAGCCGGAACACTGTTTCCAATATGCAGCCCTGCTATTTTGCGAGTTTGTAGAGTTCGGAATCCTCGCTAGCAGCCAGAACGCACCTGACGCTCATTGGTAGTCGTTTCATCCATAATGTTTTGAGGATGTCCTCAGACAAATCCAAAGGTGCGAAATATTGCATTTCTCGAAGTAGTTGTGACGGTTATTTTCCGTCAAGTTCTGCTCCTGTGAGCAACCGGTTTAGCTCCTTAGATTCGGAGAATCTGGTGACAAGATGCCGTTTGAGAGTACCGTTTTTGTTCGTGACTGGTGGCGAATGGATAATGTTAGATACTTGCTGCAGGATATTGGTGTCCAGAGCAGTGATTATCATGTAATAACGAGCGTTGTCAGACGTTATTTTATTGGTGGAAAATTGGGCCTCCGCGGGCACAAACGAAAGCGTCGGGTCGCTTCACGAAAATGGTGGCAATTTCACGTCTTTTACAGAAGCAACTCCCGCTGACGGTGGAAAGTTTGTTGTTGCATCAACCGGTGGCAACAATTTAGTCGAAGATATCATGTCTTTGCTTGGTTCATATAGCGTGTCGAGCAACTTGTTGTTGTCGCGCCTTGCCGGCTGCGGTGTATATTCAACGAACATGCCGGTTGTCAAATCCTCAGTCGCTATTTTAATGGATGCTCCCCTAGCCGGGGCTCACGTCGATGATAGCGTCACCAGTTGTAGTCGCCTTGAATCTCGTGGATTAAGACATGCACAATGCAATCGTTAAACTCACTTAATATGGTAAATAACAATTTATTGCAAAAATCTAAATATATCACAGTTCGTTAAATGAAACTAAACTTATCTGCTTTGCGACCAAAAGCCAAAGAGACCAGGCTCGAGAAGGCTGTATAGTCAATACCATACTATACTCATAGTCAGCACTGAGTATACTATGGTCAGTACCATGCTTTGCTTGTGTCTGTCCAGCAAAGTAGTACGTACCATAACTAACTTGGGGGGACTTGAACCTGGGAGGTTGCGGAGTATGCACTACTGGTAATCATGTGTGGGAAACCACCCCAGATCACTTTTAATTGCTTTACCGCTTGACATAGCCCAATGAAAACGATATTGTTTACCAGAACTCTATTCCTTTTGAGGACGTAAATAAAAACAGGGGAAATAAGTATCATGGACGGTTTGGTTTTTCATAATATTGAAAAATATTTAGTTTGGGATGCTTTCCCACCCATGATGCTATTCAAGGGTTGAAAACATTAATTCAATCGAAATAAGTTTTTCAACAGCATAAAGAAATAGAATTGCATTCAAGTCCATTGTTACATTAGAGTGATTTTCACCGAGATTTTTTTACTTTGTATAATCATTCAGCGCATTTCCCTGAATTTAGTCAAAGTAAAAAAATCGTCGATTTTTTATTTCCAGTAGCAAAATATTCAAGATTGTGAAAGGCTTCATAAATGCGATTTCTATGTTACTTTTATGTTTCCAAATCGAAAATGTCATTTCTTTTATGCAACCATCTTCGGCTCTGGTTGCACTTACTTTTTTCATGCTATTATATCTTGTATTTTCTTCGTACATTTTCCTTTGGAAAATAAAAGGAAAAAAGTTGGAAATGTTTACGTGAATGTATTTTAACATCTTTCAATCTATTTAAAGCAGTGCATGGATACCATAGCAAACCGTTTCAAAATAAACTAGCATTGTCTCCATTTCAGCGCGTTTTATAACAATGGAAAACTTTAACTCGAGTTTCCCCTCTAGAATTCCTTCCTGAATATGCACCTCTTTAGCGATGGTACGATTTTAAATTGAATAGATTGTTAAGAGTTTTTAAACCTACTTTTATGGTAAAGAATGTCATCATTTGCAGATTTTTTAAGTGTATTACATCAGTTTACAAGACTCTGTTGAAATTGTGGCCTATTTATTTATTTTTTTATATCTATTGAACAGAATAACCAATTACAAAATAGATTAAATAATAGCACAACAAAATAGATTAAGTAATTCTCGTAGCACAGCAAGGAGACGAAAAACAAGGCATGCAAATAGCAAAATAAAAGCAATAACAAGCTGCGTAAACAGACCTACGCTCATGTCAGAAGGGTTTTGTATTCAATTTACAAAATGCAGTCACCAGATCGAATCAAATCAAGAAACATGTCAAAGACGATTTTATTGGAGGAAATAGGAAATACGAAGATCATACTATTCTTAACAAAGTTGAACGAATTTCGACTTCTGAGGTTTTTGTTTTTGTTATACTCATAAATATCTCCCTTGATAATTATTTCAGCTGTCCATCCGCGAGGGAGGAAACACAATTTGTTCCTTTGTCCTAGAATGGTTACAAAACCTTTTTGCTAGGAGCTCTCTCCCGCCTCCTTGACTTGTTTCACTTATGAGAATCAATTGTAGGTACTCATTTTCAGTCATTCATTAAATTGAATCAAGTGTTCAAAGCATGCACCTTAAACGTTGAAATTGGGAAAAATAACTCAAAATTATTCAATCTTCGCATTTAAAACAGCCCCTTTTTGGTTTTACGATTACTGATACCACTAGCTGAACCGATTCTCAAAGACATACATGACACCTATCATTCCTAAAATTTTCATGCAAATCCTAGCAAAACTGTAGTGTCTATGTCGGTAAAAAGCGCATTTTGTTCCATAGCCATATGTTGCCATAGTAATATATGCAGCGCTTATTGTTCCATAGTAATACAGGAAATTTCAAACCGCTATAACTTCGCCAAATATGATTCAATCTTTATGAAACTTTCAGGATAGATCAATCTTATAAATAGTCATCTGTGCGCTGAATTTCATAGAATTTAAAGGTACCGTTAAGATTTTATTCAAGAAAACATAAAATCGATAAATCATACTATTACTAACAAAGTTGAGTGAATTGCGACTTCTCATGTATTTGTTGTTGTTGTACTCATCAAGACCTACATTCTTGATTTTTTTCAGATTTTTCGGATCACAGGTGTCCAATCGCGAGGGGGGGGACACAATTTTTTCGTGTATTTCCCCTCCCTGTGCGCCCCTTGAAGCAAACTTTGCCAAACAAAGACCTGTTTTGAAAAGTTCTCATCAAGACCTTTCATTTGATACCCATATCGGCTACCTACAATGAAATTTTTTTTTCCGGGGGGTCACTCCCCTATATGGGGAGACCCCCCTTAAATACCTTACAAAAATTTTGTTGTAGTTGAACTTTGAAGAAATCACCACTTTACACCTACATACAAAATTTGATGTTTCTAGCTTAAGTAGTTTCCGAGAAAAACTGCTGTGACACACGGACGGACGGACGGACGGACGGACGGACGGACAGACAGACGGACAGACGGACAGACAGGACGCGATTTTAGAAGGGTTTTGTAAAATTATTTTACAAAACCCTAAAAAGTGGCAGAACGAGGAGAAAAAAAATTACTAACAGTTGAGAAGAAGCGAGTTGACATATTTTTTATAAACTAAATACGAGAGGGGGAAGGGCCCAAACTGAAGGTCATCATGGTTAAGAGGTAATCTGAGCATGGGTGAGTGAAAGTACACCAACCTCCGTGCGAATGGAACATCAAAGATATTCGACGATATTGTAGAATGCATAACGCGCCTCACTGGAACCTGGTTGACGAGCTGAGCACGAGTATCGAGCAAACCACGGCAAAGCATGTAAAAGAAACATTCATCAAGGTAGAATCGACACCTTTCCAGCGAAGGAATATTGAGGATAGATAAGCGTGATTCATAAAAAATGTAGGAAATCTGGAACTTCCGGGTAAATCTTTTTTGTTCAGCTTGTAGCGTGAACTTCAAACACTTCAAATGAGGCGAGCAAAATGGCGAACAGTACTCAAGGATGGGACGAACCAAACTAGAATATAATTTAACACACGACAAAGGACCGGAAAAAATATAGGAATTTTTTAAGATCAAGCCAGAAACGCGAGCGGCTTTAGAAGTGATTTCAGAAATATGATCTTTAATTTAGAGTCAAAAGTGACACCTAAGTTTCTAAAATGTGTTTCCATACTTAGGTACGAACTACACATATTTAACGAAAATTGAAAGCTTATAGGGCAAGGGTAATTAGAAAATGAAAGATAGATGCACTTAGAAACATTTAGTGTAAGTTGGTTATAAGAACTCCAAAATAAAATGGCATTTAAATCTTCTGAAGCAAGGCACAGTCATCGGTAGATGACACTACTGTGAAAACACTATCGTTATCTGCATAAAGAAGGTGGGAGAAGTTGATGACAACGGATGGTAAGTCATTTATAAACAGACTGAACAATAGTGGGCCTTGAGGAACACCTGAAGACGGATGGAAGGGGGTAGAAAGACAACCTTGAAAAGACACCAGACTTAAACGATGGATAAATAAGAGGATAACCAGATGAGCAAATAATCAGGAGCGTTAAGAAATTTAAGTTTACTAAGGAAAATATTATGATTAACCAAGCTGAAGGCTTTAGAGAAATCTAAATAAAAGACTTCGACTTTTAAATGCTCCTCCATGGCTTTTGAAGTAACACTCATGTATTCTAACAAATTCGTTAAGGTTGATCGCCCTTTAACAAAACCATGTTGTTCAGGAACAAACAAATCATGAGTAAGTGAAAAAAGGTGCAAGTAGACGATTTACTCCAATAGTTTGCAGAAACAGGGTAATAAGGAGATAGGCCGATAATTGGCAACGTCTGAAGTACTACCTTTTTTAAAAATAGGAGTAGCATAGGATCTTTTCCAACACGAAGGAAAGAGACTGCAGATAAGCTAGAGTTGAAGAGAAAGGAAAGGGGGAAACAAATAGAGGTAGCTAATGATTTCACAAATGATTCAGAATACCATCGGGACCTCAACTAACAGAAGCATCAAGTTCTAAAATAAGCTTCACAGCATCTTCCAGATAGCAAGTAAAAGAAAATGAAGATGGCATGTGTATGATTCGGAACAAAGAGTAGCATTAAAAATAAAAGGAAACTGAGTTTTAAAAGTTCACACATCTTGAGAGGTGAAGTTGCTAAGCAGCCATTCGAATGGAGCGAGGATGTGAAACTGGAAGAGGATTTGAGAGAGTGTACTTATTTCCAAAATGGTTTAATTGATTTGAGTTTAAAGAGTCTTCAATACTATGCAAATAAGAAGCTTCAGCGATCTGCATCTCTTTCTTAGCTATCGACCACAGATGACAAAAAGCATTGCGTGACTCAGGGGATCTGTCACGTGAAAAACGTTGACGTACGTGATCTTTAGCTTTCAAGGCTCTCCTCACATCGAGAGTTAACCAAGGACAGTCACAAGAGTTCCTTATGCTGACAAACGGAGTCGAGTTAGAAATAGCAGTGTTTAAGAATTTATAGAAATTGTTGCAACAAGTATTCGAGTCAAGACCGCAAAAGAAGGAAAACCAATCAACAGAGCGGATTGTTTCGGAAAGTTGCTCATAATTAGTTTTATAAAAATTATAGCGCTGATGGATTATATACAAGTTTTTGCGCTGAATCTCTTTCCATCTCTCCGTATGTCACTGCAATTTTGTGCTTAATTGTTAAAATAATTTTATATGGCAATGAATTGAAGGCCTTGATGAAAGCTTTCTAAACTAAATCATAACATTGTATTTTTTGCTATAGGGTGTAGGAAGCGTAAGCTCAAAAAAATCTGGGAAAAAGCAATGATATAAAGGGTGGTCCAATCAAATCGCACGATATTAATTGTAAATAAAACAAAAAGTTCTCAGAGAATTATGTTAAATTTTTTTATTATAATAGAAGGACTTATGAAAATTATGTGTAAAACAAAATATTACCTAAATGCTCGCTATGGCTACGGTGGCAAACTATCATCCAATGGTCCATAATTTAATGACTCTGAGATATAATTGAGGTTCAATGTCGTTAATATGCTGAGTTGTCTCATCCTTTAGCTTTTGAATTGTTCTTGACTTATTGACGTATACTTTTTCTTTCGAATATCCCAAGAGAAAAAAGTCCAACGGTGTCATATCGCAAGATCTTGGCAGCCAATTAACATTGCCACAACGTGAGATAACACGGTCATTGAATTTCTCTCGCAAAAGAACCGTTCTTTCGCTGGCTGTGTGGCAAGTGGCACCATCTTGTTGGAACCACATATCGTCCAGGCCCATAACCTCAATTTCTGGTTACAAGAAGTCCGTTATCATCTCGCAATAGCGAACATCGTTCACGGTGACTGCTTGGCCGTCCTCATTTTAGAAGCAGTACGGCCCGATGACGCCCACAGCCCAAAAGCCGCATCAAACAGTTACTCTTTGTGGATACATAGGCTTTTTAACAATCACTCGTGGATTCTAATCTGCCTAAATGCGGCAATTCTGCTTGTTAACGAGCCAAATGAGGTGAAAGTGTGCCCCGTCGCTGAAGATAATTTTCTTTGTAAAGTCACCATTCCCTTTTGTCTGTTCAACCAACATTTCGGCGTATTGCCGACGCTTAAAATGGTCAGTAGGCTTCAGCTGTTGAGTCAACTGAATTTTATAAACATGTAAATTCAAATCTTTATTCGAAATTTGCATCAGTGATCTTCGTGAGATGTTCAATTGTTGGGCACGACGACGAGTCGAGGTTGAAGGCTCTTCTGCCACACTATCGCGAACAACACCAACGTTTTCCGTAGAAAGAACTGGGTGAGCATACACAGGCGATTTCATATTTTCTAGAGACCCAATTTACTGAAATTCGCGCACAATCCTCCCGATTGTGAACACATTTGGTCGATTATGCTGACCAAAAAAAATCACGAAGAGCATGAAATGCGTTTTGATTTGAACGCCCATTTTTATAAAAGGCTTAAAGAACCTTAACGCACTGCTCAATTGTGTTGAAACAAAGAAACGTCAAATTAAGTTGGGCGATAAAATTTAACGTTAACGTGTGACTCACAATTAATATCGTGCATTATGGTTAAACCACCCTTTACATGGAATTCTCATTGAACAAGACACTACACTTTTGATTGGATCTTCTCAAAATTTTTAAATAAGATGTATAACAAAAGGACATTCAAGATTGAGGTCAGTCAATGATTTAGCAATATTGAAACAAAATTTTGGCTGGTTAAAATTGAGTTTTTTCAAAGCAAAACATACTTGTTGTACATGTTATAAAAATTGCTCATCAATTAAATCATTCTACATATCCGCATATTGCAAGTAAAGTACAAAACCTTTTTGACATGAGCGTAGTTCAATCTACCCAATTTGTTATATTTAGCAGCAAGGTCACGGGCTTATTCAAAAAACAGTAAAATTGATGAATCATATTATTACTAAAAAAGCTGAGTGAATTTTGTCTTCTCACGTTATTGGTCTTGTTGTACTCATAAGGGATTGCATTAATGATTTTTTTTTTCAAATTTTTTCGATGGAAGATGCCCAATCGCGAGGGGGTGGTACGCGCATATTTCGTACATTTCTCTTTCACCTACCTCCTTCAATACCGATGAGGTAATTTTGAGACTTGTTTTAAAAGATCTCATTGAGATCTTTCCATTGCCACCCTATCTGACTACCAATGGTGAAAAGCTTTTCTTGAGGGGTCACGTCCCTATATATGAAGACCCCCCTTAAACCCCCCTGAAAAAATTTCGACCCCAAAACTTTCAAGAAATCATAACTTCTGAACTTTCTACAAAGTTTCATGACTGTAGCTTCAATATTGTAGTTTCGGAGAAAAACTGCTGTGACATGCAGACGTACGGATAGATGAATACAGGTACAAGCCTTTAAAAAGGCCTGATGCAAAATATGGGAGAAAGAAGCTTCGGCGAAGACCTCGGCAGCAGACACTGCTTGTAGAACCTCAAGATGGCTAATCTTACGCAGAAGCACTGTGGAATATCAAGGGAAACGTAAGCCCGAAGACACCAACACTGCTATTAAAGCAGTACGATCAACGTGGTCGGATCACATACTGGTCGAATTTGGAGCAAAGGCTGATAATAAAGAAGCATTCTGCAACGTAGAACTATAGCTTCACTCGAGCTGATGGCAACGATCAAAATAAGAGACATTGACTGCGTCATGGACCTGGCAGAGGTTAAAGAGGCCATCAATAGGGAGTTCTCTAGCGTGCGCAAAATCAAAGCGAGACTGATAACAGAAAAATATAGGAAACAACGCATGGCCATTACTGACTTGACTGAAAAGGACGCCGAACAATTTCTGAATAAGGGCAAAGTAACATTAGGGTGGGTTTTCTGCAGGATATGGCAAAGAGCAGCACCTCTTCAACGTTTTAAATTCCTTGGCTATGGTCACTACACACAAGTGTGCAAAGGACCCGATGGAAGATCCCTATGCTACGAATGCGGTGAAACGGGTCACAAGAGAAAAATGTGCACAAAGAAAGCACACTGTATCCTTTGCAAGTACTCAGATCAAAGACTGGATCTGGGGCACGACTTGAGATCAAGGAAATATGGTATTTTCCACAAAACCTTAGCCAAGACGAAATCAGAACTGTGATGACCCAAATCCTGCAGCTGAACCTATCCTGCAGTTCAACCGCCCAAAAACTGCTTGACCGTTTGCGAGGGACGTGAAAGCTTACTTTTGCTGGTGAGAGAGCAACACCACGAAAAAGTTTTGCATCATGGTGAAACTGGTAGTGCCACCAGCAGGATTCGGAACAGTGATTTCTAGGCGGAACGTTGTGGAGGGGGGATGGTTTTGTGTGGATTCGATGCTCAGCGACCACTTTCTTTAGTGTTTACCTAATGCCAAACGAACTGATATTATCTTTCGAGCCAAGCTTAATGATTTGGAGGGTGCCGTCCCGAACGCAGATGGCAACGTGCTCATTGAGAGAGACTTAGACCCCAAAGCAATCGAATGGGGCACATATCAAACAGATCCGCGGGGAAAAAGAATCCTAGAAACGCTGGCCAGGATGACGCTTTTTGTTCTAAATAACAAAAATACGTAAATTTTTGCCGTATTGGCTGTGAAGGAGCTATACTGGACGCATCATTCACCACGGAGCCCTTAGTACGGAGGGTACATGATTGAAGATTGTTGGATGACTATTCGGATAGTGATCATCAGTTAATTTTGCTTGAAATCCGTGATGTTGTCTCGCAACATCTGTGCTTTTGACCTTCTACAATTGAGTCTAACATCGGAAGAATATACATCGAGAGATTCGTCGTTGTGCTCGCAATAGATGCTCCGCTGCAGGGTGATTTGCAGTTGACAGGAGAACAGGCAGCTCAAGAAATTGTGAGCTCAGCTATGAGTGTCAGCACGATTACTTGCAACGCTTCGTTGGAAGTCTCGGCATGATAAGCCTTAGCTTCGGCGTGAGGCTCAACGGTTACGAAACCGTGATGAGGTATGCAACCGGGTACAGCATATAATTCTAATAGGAAATACCTTCGCAAATTGATTAATAACAGTAAGGCATTATGCTGGTAAGATCTAGTGGAAAATGTGAATAAAGATCCGTGGGGCCTTGGCTATAAGTTAGTTATGCGGATGCTTGATGCCCTCCAGATGCCTTGCATATATGATACGGGAAAAAATTGATGAGATCCATTGGCGCCCATCCCGCCAGTGTTGACCCAGACCACGGCGAAGAAGCAATCGAGTGCCCCTCTTCATACAACTAGAACTGGAAAAGGCAGTCCTTTCACTGAAAGCGAGGCAGGCCTCAGCCCCCAATGGTATTCCAGCTGCGGTGCTGCAGCTTGTCTATCATAATTGTTCTGAATTGCTGCTCAGCACATTCAACGTTTGCCTGCGGGTGTTTTCCTGATACGATGTAAGATGGTGTGAGGCTTGTTTTCATCAGCAAGGAGAAGGGCATACCACCCATTATGCATGTTGGATACGGCTGGGAAAGAGCTAGAGAAGCTCATCAAGGGAAGATACTGACGTGATTTGTGCTGATAAGGACCAACCTCCTCGGCAGTTTGGCTTTAGCATAAGATGTTCCACCATGGATACAATTGCAGAGGTGGTAAGTGTGGTCCAAAAGGCAAATGCACATAGCCGCAACAAACGAAGGTTCGTTCAGTTGGCACAACTGGACTTTTGAAGTGCCTTTAACTTTACTGCATGGGTGGACATTCTAGATAAAACGTTCTTCAAGTTCCAGACTATCCAATGTGTCTTCTGAAGGAATACCTGAAAGACCGAGACCTGCACACGCCACAGGACCAACAAAGGATGGAAGTTACATCAGGTATTGCCCAGGGGTCTATCTTTGGTCCAAACCTCTGGAACGTATCTTGCCATGCGCTGCTGAAACTGGAGTAGCCAGATAAGTCTCGCTTGATTGGTCATGCGGATGATTCTGTGGCTCTAGTTGGTAACTGCACCAAAACACAAGTACAACTTAGGCTAGGTATGCTCATGCACTGAATGAGAGACTGGGTGACTGTTCGTGGGGTTGGTCTAGCACTGGAGAAAATTGACGTAGCTATCTTGATAAAAAAGAGAGTCCATAGAGTAAGGATGATCAGTATTGGAAACTAAATAATTGAATCGAAGCCACCGATGAAGTACCTGGGGCTACTAATCGGCTCGAAGATAAGTTTCTCTGAGCAAATCAGGGCAACAGCTAAGAAGGCTGCTTCATGCGTATCGGTTCTAAGTCGACTTATGGCAAACATAGGGGAATCCGAACCATCAAGCAGTTGTCTTTTGATGAGTTCTGTAATGTCAGCGCTACTATATGGAGCTGTGATATGGGGCAACGCTCTCAGTAGAGGGGTGTGCCGCAAACTCTTAACACAGGTATAGAGAAGAGGAGCACTAAGGATTGCATCTTCATGTCGGATTGTATCTGAATTGGTCCTGAGAGTTATTGCCAGCGTGATACTTGTTGTCTAACTTGCTAGAGATTGCCGCTCTATTTACTTGCGATGAAGTTAAGGGCTCGAGGGAGACGGTTCCCCACGAGAACATCCAGTGATCACTCACCGATTGGCAGCAGTATTAGGTGAATTGTATGAAGGGAAGATGGACTGCGCACCTCAGCCAGATGTGAGACCGTGGCTAAATCTAAGGCATGGTGAGACCTGCATCTGTTTTACCAAACTTTCAAGTAGGCATGGATATTTTCAGTCTTATCTGCACAAGATTGGTATGGAACGGTCCACCAATTGTCGCCTTCACCCATGAGAAGAAGACGATGCCTACCACATAAGTTTTGTGTGCAAAAAATAGGACAGGCTGCGAGAGCACTTCTACAAGGGCCCCGGCTAGTATCGTTGTGGTAATGTTTGATTCGGTTGATATGTGGAGCCATGCGGCACATTATGTTCGGGCAGTCCTAAAAGATAAAATGTACTCACAGCAGCCAGGGATTGCTTGTCTGGCTATTCCTCTCCTCTCCCACTAGAAGAGAGATCCGCCAGCTTGAGGGTGCCTCACGACGTAACAAAAGAATACTTAGCCCGAAGTAATGTGTCAAACGGTTTCAGGCTGGGTTCTCGGATCGACAGGTGAAGTGTTTAGTAAGTAGTCTAGTCTGCGGAGAGTCCCACACCCAGTAGGTATGATTTCCACCTCCCAACCAGAAAAAAAACAGCCAAACTATGTTCCGACCATGCTGCCCGTACATAATGATCCACAGGTTTTTTTGGTACTCTTAGTAATTTTGGCTGGAAGATGTGCAGACATATGAGTATGTACTTTCTCCCTAGTTTTCATTTTTAAATGTCCTATGAGGCTGTTATTATTATTAATATGATTATTATCGCAAGTATGCTGCTTTTGGTTCGTGGCTATTTTGTCTTCTTGTTTGTCCATGCCTAACTCTTCCAGTATTTTAAAATAATTCATCATCCTACTGGCACTTTGAACATCTTCAAGAGTACTTTTCATTTAAATTTCCTTCTTTTGGTCTTCATTTATCTTCGCTTTAGCTTTTTCCTCTTTCTTTGTTGCTTTAGGGTTTCCTTGAATGGGTAAAAATCTTCAAATCACCTTCCAGTTAACTAATTTGCAGTTTTAGATTTTCATTTTCTTTTTTTAACTAGTCTGTTGTCTTTTCTTTTATTTCAAGTACATACGAGTATTTTCAATTTCCTTTGAGGTTCCCAACTTCCTTACTTAAATATTTCCTTTTCCAGCTTCTCATTTGGCGGTTACGATAATTGAAAATCGTAAATATGTATTTCGCGATGGTAAAAATTGTAATTTGTAGGTTCACTTCAGGTCCCAAACTTGTAGTCCGTTTTTATTCCCGTTTAATTAATCTAATCTAAGGTGATGTTCTTGACTTCTTTTCAGCTAGTTTTTCGCCTACGAGTGCTAATTTACTTAACACTTACCCGCTGGTTCCCCGGTGAGCAACCCTCTATCCACTGCCTGAGGACGCATTGGATGTGTTTTATTTTGAATCCGCATTGAATGCATGTCATTGAATACATGTGTGTTTATTTGCCACTGCCAAAGACATATAAAGTAGGAAACGCGAAATATTCTTATTTTCATTCATACGTGTGAAGGTTTTTTACAACTTGCATACCTTTGTCTCCTATACGAATTAAAATCCTCACGCCGGTAGAGCATCCACACGCTCAAGTGGCTCTCCAGTTGCTCTCACTAGAATCCCACTTCTCTTATACTTGGACCCCCAAATTGCCAACGAAAACTCAACCATATGATTGAAAACATATGATTCGTGAAAATCCAGCAGATGACGGGAAACATCTTGTCAAGTTGAATTTGAAATTGTACACAGAACAATTATTTAAGATAAATCGTGTTGAATGTATTGCAAACGTGTGGCAAAAATGATAGTATACTAAATTGAAAAGTTTAACAGTGATCACGAGTGTGCTGTGACGGGAAAAGAAAAATGTAATGATGTGTGTGGGATTGTAAAAACAGCTTTCAGAAGCATGCCAGGGACATATCCTTCGTAGGGTGTCATGTTGAATCATCATTTTGTTTAAATTAGTAGAACTGTACGGAAAATTTATTTAGTTAAAGACGCGAAATTTGGTGGGTGATGCCACGTCAACCTTATTTGAAATTCGAATCAACAGCTGGTAACACGCCAACTTCACGCTACATCATGAAGTGCTTCAACTCTCGCGATGTATTTTGCATGCATTCTCTCTGTCGTCTATGGCTGCTGGCTACACATTTGTCCACGCTGCCTTATTTCTCGAGATCATTCCTTGGATGATGGGGGTAGGAGTACGTGTAATCAACTTTCTTTATCACATCTCTTAAGACTAAGTTTGAACGATAATCTACAAATGATTTCATTTTGTCCGTAAAAATACTGAAATACTTCTGAGTGTAATTTTCACCCTCCAAAATCTATTTGTATCGAATGATCCTGTAAGTTAACAAAATTCTCCGAGTACTTAAATTTTCTTTCCACTGACTCCGCAAACTTAAGCTGTACTCCACAAGTTGAATTTATTGTTTAGCAAGGTAAGCTACCTTTTTAATACTCAATTTAATAAAAATTTTCTCTTCCTGTTACAAGTAAACGAATGATAATTCTGCTACATCCGAAAAGGGACAATGGGTCGGACTTGGCTTCTTACTGTCCTCATTTCCTCCCGCATGTTCCAACTCTCTACTTGCGATTTATTTTCAGTCCACTTTTAAGAAGTACCTTGAATATTGAGGTATGTTTAATCGACAGGGGAGGGAAACCCCTAACAGACAACAGAGGCGAAATAGTAGAGGGAAAGGAAGAACGTTGAAAAGGAAATCAAAATTTTCATTATTCTTATCAGTATTGGTTAACAACACTGACAAAATTGATTGTATTTTATTGTGACCATTAAGAATAAGGAAGCCGTCGACAACGGAGATTACAGGAAGTGATTCGAAGAATTTGGATGGATTTTAAGCGTTTTGTAATTGAAATTGAAAAACGATTCATCTAAATTATTAATATTATTGTATATTTGTTGAATGAATGAAAGTAAGTACTTTCAGTTAAATTAAATATGACTAAGTCTATTTGGGTACAATTTCGTCGAAATATCGGGGTTTTGTTCAAGTTCAGTATTATATACTTGAGGCTATTGCATACCATTAGGATATTTAAAATTAAATTTAAATTGGAGAGCAGTCAGTTGTTTGATATGTATGTTGACAAACCCACTGACTCACGAAAAAAAATAGCAATCAAACATGTTAACTTTGAAATGCGTGGTACTTCGAGTTAGTGAAAATTAGCCCTTAAACTTCTTCATGTCCTTTCAACTTCTCGAAGACTTGCCGATAATTATTACCAAAAATTAAAACAAAATATTGTATAAATTATTATTTTGCAGATGATTGGGTACCTCAGGCCTTGAATGATTAGGAAAAGCTGTTCATTTGAAAAAGACGTTATTTTTTACAAACATTTTCAGTATTCCAGTACGGGCTTTTTTCACAAAATCAATTAGGTTTTAATAGATTTCCATCGTTCTAGCGTACCATTTAATGCTGTAGGCTTTTCTGACGATTGTTTTTGGACGATCTGGGGTGCTGTTTGTTTAAGTTAGCCATCTGCTAGAAAGCAAAACTACTGTAGAATAATGTTAGCCATACAATTTGTTCGCAAATGAGAACCCAATACTTCTGGATTTAATGAGAGAACATAGGGAAAGTAGGAAAGTATTCCTTACAGTAGTAAATTTGGTTGATTGCACGTGTTGTTTCCATGTGAGCTTGTTTCTGAAAGAAAGTTCAAATTTTTTTTCTTGGAAGACCGTTGGATTTCTTTTCTGAGCGAGCAGATGCGTTTTGACTCTTTTGAGTCATCTTCAGTCTCGAAAGGATGCATGGAAGGAAATAACTTTAGATAGGTGCAGGATAGGTTGAGCAGGTAGGGACTAGTTCAAGCCAGGTTGAGGGATATTCAGTTTTTGTTTTTTGGATTGGTGGATGTCCGTTTGTTCTGATTCATCTCGTTTCTATTTCTGTCAGAGAGTGTGGTCTAGTACTGAGTAAATTATGTCGGAGTTTGTTATAAGTTATTCCTTTGTTGATAATTTTACCGTCTATTTTTCTATGATTATTTATTTAAAGCCTTTCTAGAAGTTCACTTACTTGTAATTTGATCCATCTAGTTAGTGACTTCATTGCTAGATAATTATTCTAACGCGTTTCGAAATATTTGTTACATCTTCAGAGAATAAAGCGTTTTCACTTACCATTAATATCACAAATTTAAGTACATTCTTCTTTTTTGCGGCTTTTATCGATCGCGTTTTTTATTGAAACTCCGTACGAAATGCACGAGCTACGTCCACAACTATCTTCCCACCGAAGCTGCATTCCCACAGACGGCTACCCGACACGTGAATCAGACACCAACCCAAATACGATACATTGCACTCCTTAAGCAATGCATACA
Organism: Odontomyia ornata; assembly: GCA_963969285.1. Classification (NCBI taxonomy): domain Eukaryota; kingdom Metazoa; phylum Arthropoda; class Insecta; order Diptera; family Stratiomyidae; genus Odontomyia; species Odontomyia ornata. Next base: position 21,981,478 of record OZ017738.1, on the reverse strand, counting down.
TTAGACTCTTTAAATTTATATTTCCACATAACTAACTTTGATTGCATAATATGATACTTTGTAAAATTGCATAAGAACTCACCTTTGTAATATTTCACCTGCATTGTTTTCATTTGTATTCGTAAGCAGTTTCCAGACATAATTAAAAGATTGAAATTAGTAACGCTGTTAATAAAGTTTAAATTAAATTGAACGTTTTGTTTTTTTAAGTTGAATTGACGGTTGACATAAGTGGCGCAGTCGGTGACGGATCTTTTTAAAGTTATTTGATGGGTTCGAAGAGTTTTAAATAAAATATACAGCTACGCGTTCTGTTTGCAGTGTTGGAAAGATTATTGAATTTAAAAGACAGTTCGGTGATCCTGTGTGAAAGATTACCGGATACAGAATATAATTTTTGTGGTTTCGAAGGATTGCCAGATACAAAATATAATTTTTGTGGTTTCGAAGGATTATAGGAAAAATAAAAAGTTACACATCATTGCTCGAAGTATTATCGAGACCAATTCAACGTCGTTTAAAAATTTTGTAATTCTTGTCGACGGCTTATCAAGAAGGACGATAGCAGCTATTATAGTCACGTAAGTCATACCCTAGGATAAGAAACTTTTTAAGAGTGATCCCGTTAACCGCCATTTTAGAAAGTGATCGCGAATATCCAAATATTTCCAGTGGGGTGTTGACTAATTGTGAAAAATTAAGTGTAAATTCATGGAATCGTTCTTGTGAAGAATTGGGTAATTTAGCGAATAGTGATCTCGGTTTAACACAAAATAGTTATTTGGAAAAGATCGTGGAAGTTTTTAACTCTTTGAGAGTCCCTGATGCCGTCAAGGATCTGCCAAAATTTAATGGCAATCCTAGACTCCTCCATGATTTCATAGAAAATATCTAAACACCCGCCTATCATAAAATGATTCTTCGTGCTATTCGCAACAAAATCGAGGGCCCTGCCAATGAAGTGCTTAATATGTATGGCACATTACTGAACTGGGACGAAATAAATGAAAACTTAATCCTTCACTATAGCAATAAAAGAAATGAAACATCGCTGATAATAGATTTATGCACCCTCAATCAAAGCGGTAAAACGGTTGAAAAGTTCTATAGTGAAATATTAGAAACATTAGCAACAATGACTAGCCATATGCAGTTTCACGAGACGAACGTAGATGAGCTTACAGCCAAACGTGAATTATACTCTTAAATGTGCTTGAACGCATTTCTGGCAGAATTTCAAGAGCCTTTTGGAGCAACTGCACGCGCTATAAGACCAGACTCCCTAGCCATAGTGCTTTCATACTGCATTGAGGAGCAAAATACCTTCGATACAAAATATAATAACTCTAGCACATAGGGAAAAACTCAGGCTGCCGGGGCCATCTCGCAGAAAAATTCGGCGAAACAAACGTTTTACACACACATGAATTATTTAATGCCCTCAAATTTTCCGCAAAGGCCGAGTTTTCAGACACCCAATTTTTTCCAATAAGGATTCATTTCTCCTCATAAGCCCAACAAAAGGTTTTACCCATTCAATCAACAAACGAATGTTCAACCAAATAGACCAGCGGTTACGAGACCAGTCCCTATAGACACAAGTTTGGATATACCCACCTCCACCGCGGTAGAGGTCAACAGCCCCAACAACAAAGCAACAACTTTAAATTGGCAAGGCAACCCAGAGTTACCAATTTATCAAATAATAATCTTTAGTCTTTAGATTTCATGATTACTTTGGTGGATTATCGGGACTTGACACCTGGACTGCCCTCAATGCTAAAGTACACTTAGCTCAAAGGGTTTTAATAACAAACTACGCGAAAATCCCCCTTTCTTTTAAACCCAACCTAACTTCATCTGAACTCATGATAATCCCAAAATCAAAAAAAATAACCAAATTACCAGTTGATATTTGAAATGGAGACATTTATGTTCCTAATCCCTCCCGAACTAATTTATAACGCTTTTAACTGGCACAGTTTTATTACTATTACTAACCAATCCGCTAATGAAGAACCCCTTTTCTTAGAACAACCGCTTAAAGTTTCTACAATAAATTCTCATCTTCCGAATTTATCGAGGTCAACAACTTAAACATCGATTACGATTGCGGACCTGAGATCCTCATGCCACCTGAAGACATCACCAAATTAATAAGAGTATCTCACCTCAATAGAGAGGAAAGAGAACTGATATTTTGCATCTGCCGCGAAGACGATGATGTCTTCTACCGCGTGGGCAAAGCCTCAGCTTTACAAATCAAATCAAGCACCATATAACGACAACGGATGATATACTGATAAACACAAAGCCTTTCGGTATCTTCACGTGCATAAAGAAGAAGTTAGAAGAAAAATCGATGCTGGGTCAAAACATTATCAGGCCAAGCTACTCACCTTGGAGCTTCCCGGCTAGGGTTGTGCCGAAAAAACCGGACGCAAGTGGCAAAAAGAAATAGAGACTAGTAAACAATTATCGCACGCTCAACGCGAAAACGGTAACCGATCGCTGCCCCATCCATAACCTCTCCGACATACTCGACAAATTGGGCAAAAGTCTGTATTTTTCAACTATAAACTTGCCAGCGGGTTTTATCACATCGAGATGAACCCCAAAGACATACAAAAAACCGCCTTCACAGTAAAAGGAGGACATTACGGGTATGTCCGGATGCCGTTTGGACTAAAGAACACCCCATCCACCTTCCAAGGAGTGATGGACAACATTCATCAAGGTTTACAAGGAAAGAAATGTCTAGTCTACTTAAATGATATCATCTTCTCCACCTCACTCCAGGAACAAGGAGAAAACTTGAGGAAAGTCTTCGGAAAGCTACGCGAGGTCAATTTTAAGGTGCAGTTCAACAACGCGGAATTTCTCCACAAGGAGTTAGCGTTCCTAGGGCATATAGTTATGACGAGTGGAGTTAAACCAAACACAGAAAAAGTCAGAGCGATAAAGGAGTTCCCAATTCCCAAAAGCATATAGAAGATCAAATCCTTTTTGGGATTGTTGGGATATTACATAAAATTCATCCGAGACTTCGCAAGACTGACTAAGCTGTTCACTGAATGCCTAAAAAAGGGCAGAAGTGTCAAACTTACAGAGGAATACCTAAAAACCATCGAAGATTGCAAGGACTTATTGATCGATGATGCGACCCTGCAATACCCGGATTTTGGCAAACCGTTTACCTGAACTACGGACACTAGCAATTTTTCAATCGGGGCAGTCCTTTCCCAAGGCACTATCGAAAACGACAAACCCATCTGTTATGCCATTGGAATACTATCAGACTTCGAAATTAGTTATTCTAGGATTGAAAAGGAGCTCCTGGCAATAGTCTGGGCGGTAAAGTATATTCAGTCCTACCTATTTGGTCGTAAGTTTCAAATTACAACTGACCATCGACCTCTAACATGTCTTATGAGTATCAAAGACTCGAACTTAAAGCTAGATGGCGATTGAAACTGGAAGAATTTGACTACGAGGTAGTGTATAATAAGGGATGCTAGAACTCAAACGCGGACGCCTTAAGTAGAATAAGGCTCCCCAATAACACTTCTAATTAACTTGTCGAACTGAATGCCAACGAAGCAATCCTGGATAATTCATTAGTACTTGCCAACAATGGTTCTATTATTCATTCCACACAGGAAAACTTGGATGACGACATTCCAATATCTGAAAGACCGTTAAACGAATTCCCCCTCTAAATCGTTCTTGAGGAGTCTAAGAGAACACGTCAAGCCTCGCTTGAGATGCTATTTAAAAACCGCCAAAGAAGAATTATTCGTATGCTTGATTATACGGAGAACACCGTTTTAGACCTCTTCAAAAAATGCCTGGCCCCAAATAAACTCAACACAATATATTCATCAGACGAAGCAGTTTACTCTAAATTCTTCTCTCAATCCAAAACCTTCAAATTAATTCGCTGCATGGAAATATAGGGTTTTCCAATAAGAGGTGTTATTTTGATATTAAAAGAAAAATGCGTTTTTTTAATATAAATGCTCGGATGTTTATTTTAATTTTAAAGAGGAAGGTATGGCGCTAATAGTGAATAACATCAGGCAAATTGCCACCACGACCACGCTTACAAGACCGTATCTTTTTCATGAAATTTTCCATAAACAAATCGCAAAGTGGCAGCCCTATGTCCTCGATAGCTTCACGAATTCCATCTTTGAGGTCTTGAATTGACGCTGGGCTGTTGACGTAGACCTTGTCTTTCACGTAACCCCAAAGGAACAAGTCGCAAGGTGTTAAATCACAAGATCTCGGTGGCCAATTGTGATCACCTCTTCAAGAGAAAACACGGTCCGGAAACTTTTGCCATAAAAGATCAATGGTTCAGTTGCTTGTGTGGCACGTAGCACCGCTTTGTTGGAAGTAAAAATTGTCGAGATTAATGCCATCCAATTCTCGCCATAAAAAAATAATTAATCATCTCTCGATAGTGCAATCCATTCACCGTAACTGTTGCTCCAGCCTCATTTTCGAAAAAGTAAGGTTCAATGACTCCGCCAGACCATAAACCGCACCAAACAGTCACACGTTGAGGATAGCGATGCTTTTCAACAATAATTCTTGGGTTTTCCGAACCCCACATGCGACAATTTTGCTTGTTGACGACGCCACCGAGGTGGAAATGGGTCTCATCATTCAAGATGATTTTTCAATGGAATTCCGGATCATTTTGATGCATTTCAAGGATCCAATCAGACACGATGTTGTTGATGATCGATCGGATTGAATTCTTGTGTTAACTGGACTTTATAAGCCTTAAGGCCCAAATCTTTATGCAAAATACGATGTAATGACGTTTGTGGAATGCATAACTCCAAAGAACGACGAGGAATGGACAAACCTGGTTTTTCCTGAACACTTTCGGCTGCAGCAGCAATATTCTCGGCTTTTCTTGAATCACGTCCACAGGTTTTATTCTTCACATCACTAAGTTGTTCCAACAGCTCGAATCTTTCCACCAATTTCTGTATTGCGGTCCGACAAGGTGCTTCATGACGACCCAAAAATGTTCGAGTTTTACGAACCGTCTCTCCCCAATTTTTACCATTTTTATAGTGAATTTTAATAATTTCATTGCGTTGTTGAAGCATATATTGTTCCTTTTTTGGTACTTCGCAAACATCAAAAAATGACAGCTTCAAAAATGACATCTACTGAAATAGTAGGGTATTCAAAACAGCACCTCTTATTGGAAAACGCTTTATTACAATATGTAACTGACTCCGATGAGCAGGATAGGCTCATCAACGAATTTTACCTAAACAACGACTGAGGCATAAGTGAAACAACCCTACACCTTAAAAGAAACTACTACTTCCCCTACTTGAAAGAAAAAATAACCAAAATTATAAATAACCGTGAAACTAGCCAAACACAAAAGTATGACCATAGTCCACACAAACCACAATTTCAAATTTCAGAACAACCGAAAGAACCCCTAGATAGTATATATGTTACATCGACATATATACTTTTATTGTGGGTAGGGAAGTCAAATTGTATGTCATTCATTTCAACGCAGTTGATGAACAGTTGTGTGTTATCCGCATATAAGCGAAATCCTTCAAAGTCTAGCCAATGAACGTACACACCCCGACCGAAAAAGAATGAACAAACCAAGGAAACGTTCTACAATCACTTGGAAAGACTAGTCGACACAAAAACAATTCTTGCAGAGTTAAACACTGAGGCTGGCAATGAGCTATCTCATCGCGGAATGGCAGGAGGTTATAGCTTTCACAATGAAACAACTGGCAACGTCCAGCGCCGATGTGGTATGTAGCAGAGATCTTTTCATACGTTCAATTTGCTTCCATCATCGACGCATACATAAAAATACCTGGGTATCACAAAATGGCAGCACGCAAAATCAAATCGACTTTGTTCTCATCCAACAAAGATGAGCCTCGAGTATACTTGACGCACTTACAAAGCATGCTGCCAAATGTAATTCAAATCGCTACCTGATTAAGTTAACCTATTAATGTGGTATATCAAAGCCGTATTTGGTGAAGACCAGCCCGTTTAAGAAAATTTGACATCGACAGGCACCAAACGCCGTCTGTGGTAAGAAATTTCACCGAGACTCTTGACAATAAGCTGGCTCCCATCTTATGAGTCATATTTCTGAAAACAAGCAGCGAGCTCTGAGTGGAAGTGAAAGTGGCAATTAAGACCTTGGCAGAACAAACGATTGCACATCAAGTCTGGTGCAAAAGAAATGAATGGTTCGATGATCAATGTTTAGATACGTTACATAAAATAAATTCAGGCATACAAAGAATTCAGAAGTGTTGTGAATAAGATAAATAGAATGAAGAAAAGAAAATACTATAATGACCAATTGAGAAACATTGATGCAAATCTAGAGAGAAAATTTGTGTATTTAGGTGCCAAAATAATGAGAAACAGCAATGAAAGAGAAAGAAAATATAGCTTGAGGACTAGCTACGTATATAGGAAAACAAAACTCCAAGTTTTCAAATCTGTACTAACACCTGTGTGCGACGGGTTCTGAGGCGAATAATTAGAGTTAAGTAGACGGAGACCAATGGTAAATTCGATATAACTAATTCATGAAATTTTCGGTGAGATGGAGGTCTCAAAAATAGTAAGGCTGCAAAGGCTACAATGGGCTGCGCACGTGAATTATATGAATAAACAACGAATTCTCAAAAAGGTATTCGTTGGGAAAACTGAAGGCTGGAGACCAGTGGGGAAATCGAGGAAACGCTGGACTGACCCGGTCGACAAAGATAGTTCAACGCTGCTCGGATTTCGAAATTAGAGGACGCAGTCAATAGACTAAGATAGTTGGAGGCTATTTTTGCAAGAAACGAAGGCCCAAAAGGGGCTGTAGTGTTCCGAAGAAGAAGTAAAGTAGTGGGTTTTCTGTATACTTTTTAGTCTAATCGTGTTTGTTCGTGTGTCACAGTTGTGCCCATATAGCTTAGTTGTCCGTTTGTTTCTTTTTCTATATTTAAATTTATATTTGGGCCTTTTTAATTCATAAAGGTATATACTTTGTCTTGTTTATTTCCTTGGAGTGCAAAATAATTGGCATTTTTCGTACAAAAGATCACTAAAATTTAATTTCTCAATATCAATGTACCATATTGAACTATCAACATCTGCAGTGTCCTTGGAAGGATTACAGTTCTATGCCGAAGCATTTTAGTCTAACATGTTGTCCTTGATTTGACAGCCCAACAATCAAAATCCTTATGTGCGTCGATCAGTTATACTGAAAAATCAGGATGAAAGTCGGAAATTTCTTAGATTTAACGGTAATAGTCTTACACTGTTATTTGATAATGCAACCTAGTAGAAAAAAACGCACCGTTTGCCGAAAACAGGACTCTTCTATCTATGTCCGTGCAAAAGCTATGCTTCAATATACTTGTAGATAAAAAGAGAAACGAAAACTATATGAACGTGTTAAACTGATAACTTTCTTTCCTTTGGCAGTGGGTTAAAAATATAAAAGTCTAGGATACGAGGGCGGTCTTGAAAGTACCCGACCCGACAAAGAAAACAGTAAAAAAATTGCGAAAATGTTTTTTATTTTTCAATATATTCTGCTTTCTGCTCGATACACGCTTTATAGTAGGAACTGTCAAGCTCCTCAAAATAGCTACTAACCGCAGACTCTACCTCTCTCTCATTTTTTCAAATTCGGAAAAAGAAAATAGTCCAAAGGAGCCAGATCTGCCGAATAGGGTGCATCAGGATGCAATTTGAACTTCAACTCATTGATTTTAGCCACCGTAATAACGCACGTGTGGACTGGTGCGTTGTCGTGATGAAACAACACTTTCTTTTTCGCCAGATGGGGCCGTTTTTGTTGATTTCATCACTCAAACGCTGCAATAAGGCTGCATAATATGCGTCCTTGTTTTTCTTCCTTTTTTGAGATAATCAATAAATATTATTGCACACGCATCCTAGAAAATGGATGCCATGGCCTTGCCAGCTGACTGGACTGTCTTTACTTTCTTTGGAGCCGGTTCTCCCTTTTCAGTCCACTGCTTTGACTGCTCCTTGGTTTCAGGAGTGAAATTATAGAACCATGCTCTATCCATGTTTATGAATTGTCGCAAAAACTTGGCTTTATTGCTGCGGAAGATTGTCAAACACTCGATGGAAACATCCTCACGTTGCTGTTTGTGCTCCAGTGTCAGCAAACGCGGCATACATCTTGCGCACAGCTTTCTCATGTCCGAATTTTCGGTCAGAATGCAATGCACAGCACTTTTAAAAATTGCGCACTTTTAGTCGCCGGTCATCGAATACCATTTTGTGGATTTTCTTCGTATTTTCTGACGTAGTGACCTCACTTGGTCGACCACTGCGGCGTTTATCTTGGCAGCTAGTATGACCTCGCTTGAACACAGCTACGCAATATTTGGCCATTGTAAACGAAGGAGCAGACTTCCCCAGAGTAGAACCCAACTCGGTTTTGATATCGGTTGGACTTAGACCTTTCAAATGAAAGTATTGTATCACATAACGATGCCCAATTTTTACCATATTTACAAATTCACTGAGAGCTTTCACTTTGGATGACTGTGAAAAAATAATAATAAACGTACCGTTATGAATTTATCACATTCAGTTGTTGAAAGGTAGTATTGTCAATCGCAGTAATTGTTTTTTTAAAACTACCTGTATTCATAACTACTACCCTCGTAGAACCAATGATGGGAATGTTGAGAAGATTGGAGTTTTTCCAATGCATATAAAGAAACTTGTATTAAATGCATTTGTACTGACAAAGCTTCATTGTGCGGTGTCATTTGGATCAATCGTCAAAGCAAAGCCCTAATATTATATCCAGGATACTCACTAAAGCCAATAAAAATATTCTAAGCCTTCCAATTCTCCTTCCAACAAGACTAGTGTACGAGTATCAACGGACTAATGCACTCACCTTCAGTCATATCACTACAATTGAGAAAGGTAAGTTTATCTTCAAATGTCTAATTTCCAGTGAATTGGAACGAAGCCGCTTGATAAAAGTATCATAAATGAATCCATATAATTCAAGAAATGTTAACAATTTTGTAATACCTTACGCTAGAACTGATCGAGTAAAGAACTCTGCAACGAATGATGTTCTGCATACACAGGGTCTGAATAATAAGTAACCGGGCTGGCCTCAGGAAATTTTTTATTGGCAAAATATGTACCATTTTTCTTTAGAAATCTTCAAAGTAGTCCCCATTGGAGTCGAAAACACGCTGATACCGGATTTTCCGATCCCCGAACGCTCCCTAGAAGTCGGCAACGTTGATGCTGTCTAGAGCCCACGTCGTAGCACGTTGAACGTTTTCCAGAGTCACGAACCGCGTCCCCTTAAGGTATCTCTTGATCTTGGGGAACAGAAAGAAGTCCGCTGGTGCCATATCCGGGCTGTAAGGAGGCTGTGGCAACGTTGCCCTCGACTGTTTGGCCAACTGCTCGGTGACGAGCAGGCAGGTGTGTGACGGAGCATTGTCGTGATGGAGGAGACACGAATCGGCAATCTCCGGACGGACTCGGCGAACCCAGGCGGTTAGTCAACGGAGCACCTCTCTATAGTACTGGCCGTTTACAGTTTGACCGGGTGGCACAAACTCTTTGTGAACAATGCCTTTCACGTCAAAGAAAGCAACGAGCATCGACTTCACCTTCGATTTGCTCACGCGCACTTTTTTCGGTCGTGGTGACGCCGGTGTGTGCCACTCCGAGCTCTGCCGCTTCGTCTCAGGATCGTATTCGAAAACCCACGTCTCGTCTCCTGTAATAACGTGGTTAAAAAACTCTGGTTCGGTTGCTCGATCGTACGCTCCATTTTCACCCCGACGACGTAACTGAAAACGCACTCCGCTCTCGCTCGATGCTATCTCTCCAAGCGCTTGGAGGCAACTGCTGCAGCCCGGTTCCCTTTACCTAGACCCCCACCACCACTACAGCATCTGATACCGGTTAGCAGACGCTTTGACGGCGCGGGGCAGGCAATCTTTCAGAAACAGTGAGAAACGCAAACTCATTATTGGTTTTTAAGAAAAGACAAGGAATATCTAATAGAGGCTTTTCCAATAAGAGGTGTTATTTTGATATTAAAAGAAAAATGCCATTTTTTAATATAAATGATCGGATCTTTACTTTATTATAAAGAAAAAAGTATGTCGTTAAAAGTGAAAAATAATACCAGGCATATGACTACCACGACTACGCTTACAGGACCATATCCTTTTCATGAAATTTTCCATAACCGAATCCCAAAGTGGCCTCACGAATTCCATCTTTGAGGTCTTGAATTGACGTTGGGCTGTTGGCGTGGATCTTGTCTTTCAAGTAGCCCCAAAAGAAGAAGTCGCAAGGTGTTAAATCACAAAATCTCGGTGGCCAATTGTGATCACCTCTTCGAGAGATAACACGGTCCGGAAACTTTTTCCGTAAAAGATCAATGGTTCAGTCGCTTGTGTGGCACGTAGCACCGTCTTGTTGAAAGTAAACGTTGTCGAGATCAATGCCATCCAATTCCCGCCATAAAAATCATTAATCATATCTCGCTAGCGCAATCCATTTACCGTAACTGTTATTCCAGCCTCATTTTCGAAAAAGTAAGGTCCAATGACTCCGCCGGACCATAAACCGCACCAAACAGTCACACGTTGAGAATAGAGAGGCTTTCTAGCAATAACTCTTGGATTTTCCGAGCCCCACATGCGACAATTTTGCTTCTTGACGAAGCTACCGAGGTGGAAATGGGCCTCATCACTCAAGATGATTTTTCGATGGAATTGCGGATCATTTTGATGCATTTCAAGGACCCAATCAGCAAAGACACGACGTTGTTGATGATTGATCGGATTGAGTTTATGTGTTAACTGGACTTTATAAGCCTTAAGGCCCAAATCTTTATGTGAAATACGGTGTAATGACGTTTGTGGAATGCATAACTCCAAAGAACGACGAGGAACGGACAAACCTGGGTTTTCTTCAATACTTCCGGCTACTGCAGCAATATTCTCGGCTGTTCTTGAGTGATGTGCACGGGTTTTATTCTTCACATCACTAAGTTGTCCCAATAGCTCGAATTTTTCCACCAATTTTTGTATTGCGGTCCGACAAGATGCGTTTATGAGTTTAATTTTTACTGCGTCGTACTATAATATTTTTTTATCTCTGAAAACTGTTCACAAATCGGACTAGACTAGCAGGAAAGGAGTACTTCACAGCATTTTGTGTGCCCCTTTTACCGATGTTTTAACATTGCCTGGAGGCACACGTACGAATCGACGACGTGTGAAGTGCAGATCGCGCGAGCGTTGTGCGACGATGGAAGAGTGATGGAGAGAGTGGTATGGAATGGAGGTATTTAAAAAAAAACACTGGGAAAAATTTAAAATTTTCCTTGAATTTTCATTGATAAGTTAGTGCAGCGAGAATCTAATTAAGGCCCGAAACAGATTATAAAAATGAAGAAAGTTAATTTTTAAGAGAAAACAATTTGGCTATTTAAAGTGACGGTTGAGTGCATATACGAATGTTTGTCCAGAATTTGAGATTATGCCTTTGTTTATACTGTTTGTTTACATGATTTTATAAATTAAAAACTATTCTTTTAGTTTTTCGACATAAACATTTCGGGGAAAAATTGGCATTTAAGAAGATAACAATTTTCTCCCTATATATATGCATGAGTCGTAAAATAAAAAGGAGTTGCATTATGTTTGGAAAAACGCATTAACAAACAGTATAAACAAAAATGTAATTTCGAATGCTGGATTTACACATGTATGCTGTGTTAAAATAATACGTCTGTCCCGTATTAAAATAACACGCGTATCCTGTATGAAATGAACACGCATTTTCCGTGGGCAATTAACTCGCTTTCCCATGTGAAATTAACGTGCTAAAAGTATATGCACAGCTGAAAACCGCAATCGTGTTTGAAAAAAAAACATATTTGGATTTGCAGTCAGGTTATTGTGAAATTTTTTTTTTTTAAAACCCTAAAAAGTAATATTGATTAATGTCAATGTAATTGAAAAGCAATAAGACGCACCCATGAGTCTCAAGTGAACTTTAAACGTTAATGATATCGTGTGGTCGCAATCTTTCATTAGTCTATAGATTGGAAAACACTAAGCATCCCACGAAATCACAGCCTTAAGTAAAAGTTTCAGAATCACATATGTTTTCCTGCATCGACCACCTAAATCGATAATCTCAAAAATAGAATCAAACATCTTCTCTGCAATACTGTTCTTGCAGGTCCTTTTCATAACCTACATCTAACAGTTAGTTCAGAGCCAAAATAAATTCACGCTTCATTTCTTCGACACACATATGCCTTGAGTGAAGTGCTTTGTTTCGTAATTTTCAATATACAAGCTTCAATGAACTTCACTACAGCAACAACGGAGCACCATAGGCCTCACACTCTCATATCGCAGTATCCTCATACATGTCGAGGAGGCATTGTTTATATCCCGAGATGCGGACAAAGTTGTATGTTATTTGGTCCAGGCAGGATTTCAGACGATGGACAGCCCAGACCAAAATTCAATTACCGTCTATCAATGCGACAGTAACGAAGCACTTCCACCTAATGCAACAAGGCGAATAACAAATTATACAAGATTAGAGCATTGTGAGGTGGGGTTAAAATAATATGTCCTTAGACTTCTTAGACATGCACAGCTGAAGTGTGTGCTTGAAGGACTACAGCATTGTCAATCTTTCGATCGAAATGACCGGGCCCACATGAACTCCAAGTAGAACATTCTGTTGTTTGTCACCTACAGGATCGGTAAACGAGTTATGCCCTGTCGCAAAAGCCGACATGAAAACTATCAAGTTGATTGACTATCCTGTTCTCTTGTTGTGAACTATGTTTGAATTGAATACTTTCAAACTATAAATTAGAGAAGAGCCAATTTTATATTTTGATATGGTTTTTGACATCAAATGGGTTTATTAGAAAGTTTTCAGTATTTGTGACGTACAATATACCACTGTTGTTTTTGCAAAGGTTCATCCTGTCAGCCCAAATTTTCAAGGCGGTGTTAATGATTTCAAGACCTTTTTTGATGAGATTTTTTCATATTGTTTGGTCCATGTAGCAATGATGAAGTTAATCAGCCACGTGACAGTTCTTTCATTTATATGCAGTTATAATACTATGCTAGGAAATTATTGCCGTTACCAAATAATTTTTAATTTTGAAAAAATACCAAGTGGCCCTGTAGTAATCGAGCTGTCACACATGCAAACTGCTCAAAAACCTTCCTATCTCCTATTAAAAATTTTAATGGCAGATCAAGAAAAATATTTAATTTTTTACATTCATAGTCGTGACTTGTAAAATAGTTTTCTTTCGTATTATCATTATTAAATGTAATTTTGTATCAAAAAAAATTTTAAATCCGCCACATAAAATTTCAAGTATGGGAACGCTAATCTAGTACAGCCCAGCGATGTATTACATTACGGAGTGTAAGCGAACCCGGCTGAGCTAGCAGCTGATGCGATTAAACAGTACACGGGAAAGAAAAGAAGAAAGAGTGAGGTTCGGTTCCACCTTCACGGGGCAAAGTTTTTCGTCGCGAACTAATTCCGTTCAAGTGCGCATAAATAAATTCAAAGGTGGTCATCTATGCGTTGAGTTCTATATCTAGGTAAGGATTCAGCGTGATTAGTAGCAGTCACAAAAACTTTAGCAAAAGCCTAATTTTTGCCAAAAGTTCGATTCGTATGGGATGTAGCGGACACACAAGACGTATTTAAATGTTTTCTTGCAGCTTTTGACAAGTGCGTGGTGGGTGTTTTGGGGTGGACGTGCTGAGAAGATAACCTCCGGGTGGCATGCAACGGAACCAGTTGATGAATAATTTGCTGATGGAAACAAACAAAAGTTGCCCGAAATTGCGAGATCCCGCACCAAACAACGGCGCACGAATATTTAACACCTTCATCAGCTGTATTCACTCCAGAAGCTGAAAGACGGCTTTCTTAAATGAGCGGAATATCTTGTTTTGCACACTTTACCATCTTTTCTCATTTATTTGGCACGAAATCCATCCATAAGAATTTGATTACAAATCTCGCGACAAATGCAAATTTTCATTTATAGCTACATGTACTCATACATTATACGATTTATTCGTGATAGATTTTCCCATCTCATTCATTTTTATAATGAAGCATTTTTTTTGCTTTTGTATATTGATCAGAATAGTCATCACATTCTAAGGTAATGCTCTAGCTATGAAGAATTTATATACGGCCAGAAAAATATAACAAAGACTAAGGCATATCTCATCAATTTGTAGTGAAAAGTGCAGCGGTTTTGCTTCTTGCAATTTAATGAACGGAGTGCTACATAGAAATGATATATGAACGATGTACTGAGAAATTGAAGCAAAAGAGCAAAGAATTAAATTGTATATTGATGTTATTCTGATTATGAATGACGAGTAACTCTGTGAGATAGGAAGAAGAAGGAAAGTTTATTTTTCTCCATATTTGTATTGCTTTACTATTGTAGATTTAAGTTATCTTTGTAATAATAAAAGTTTCATTTGAAATAGTGAAAGGACTACGTTGCAAACTTTTCACTTCCTTATATTTCGAAGCCAATGATTATTTAAACATTAGAGATATCTTCTTCAAAACCCATCGAGTTTTTGCTTTACGTGATAATCATATTCACATAAGTGATATTTTTTCAGTATTTAAAAAAAGACAACAAGTAAAATATCATGAAATAGACACAAACAATATAGAAAATAAAAAAAAAAATATAAAAGGCATGTGTAGTACACGCCCGACAAAAGTGAAATGTCTTGCTATCAGGTATATACGAGATATGAATATATATATATATATATATATATATATATATATATATATATATATATATATATATATATATATATATATATATATGTGTATATATATTGTATGTATTTACATAGAAATGCATTGAGACTATCAGTAATGGAAGGATCTTGACGAAATGAACCATATACAGTAGATTCGATTCTCATTTTTTAGGGTTTTGTACTAAAATACAAAACCCTATTGCAATCATGACCTGTGTCCGTCTGCCCGTCCGTCCGTCCGTCCGTCCGTCCGTCCGTCTGTATGTCACAGCACTTTTTCTCCGAAACTGTAGAAGCTACAGTCATGAAACTTTGTGGAAAGGTCAGAAGTGGTGACTACTTAAAAGTTCAAGGGTGGAAAAATTGTTCAAAGGGGTTTAAGGGGGTCTCCCCATATAGGGAGGTGAGTCCTCAAAAAAAAATGTTCACCATTCGTAGTCGAGTAGGGTGTCATTGGAAAGGTCTCAACGGGATCTTTTCAAAACAAGTCTTAAAATTGCCTTATGAGTACCGAGGGGGTAGGGGAACTACGAACTTTTTGCGTACCCCCCCTCGCGATTGGACACCTTCCATCCGAAGAATCTGAAAAAAATCATGGATGTAGGCCTTCGTGAGTACAACAACAACAAATACATGAGAAGTCAAAATTCACTCAACTTTGTTAGTAATAGTATGATTTATTGATTTTATGTTTTCTTGAGTAAAATCTAGACGGTACCCTTAAATTCAATAAAAGCAATAGCAAACAGATGACTATTTATAAGATTGATTTTTTCTGAAAGTTTCATAAAGATCGAATAGTATTTAACGAAGTTATAGCAATTTGAATTTTCCTGCATTACTATGGAACAATATGCCCTGTATTACTATGGAAACATATGGCTATGGAGCCATATGCGCCTTTTAGCGACTTAGACACTACAGCATTTCAGGAATGATAGGTATCATGAAGATGATTACATACGATTGAAACAAGTCGAAAAGGCAGGAGAGAGCTTCTAGCAAAAGGGCTTTGTAACCATTCTAAGATTCGAAAAAACAGGCCATGAATCGATGATTGCAGTACAGAGGAGTGGCCCCTGAAAAAAAATTTCATGAAAGGTAGCCGATACGAGTATCAACTGAAAGTTCTCTATGAGAGCTTTTTAAAAACAGTACTTAAACTGACAGTTTTTGCTTCAGTGGGGGCACAGGGGGGGGGGGGGAAATACATAAAAAATGTGTTTCCTCCCCCGCGAATGGACACCCGTGATCTTAAAAAATCTGAAATAATTATCAAGGGAGATATTTGTGGGTATAATTTTAACAAATACCTCAGAAGTCAAAATTCTTTCAACTTTGCTAATAATAGTATGATCCTCGAACATGACATGTTTCTTGATTTTATTCGTTACTGGTTACTGCATTTTGTAAGTTGAGTACAAAACCCTTCTGACATGAGCATAGGTCTGTCTACCCAACTTGTTACTAGTTATTATGCTCAGAATACTCATTAGGCCCTAGCACAGTGATATTGAGCTTGTTTTTCGTCAAGTACAATTTAGTACGATATTGCTAGTCCTACCCAAATCATTGTGTTATTATCAATTTATTAAATAATAATATAATATGCTCATATAATCAATTTGATTTAGATTATGAAGTTATTATCATCTCATCATTTCCATTTATATTATCTTATACGACACCCTATGTAAGATGCTCTCTATCTCTACCTACCTACTTGTCGTAAACGGGCAACGGTTCCGTTACACTTAAAAATTTTCAAGTCGTAAGCAAATACAATAACTTTCATCTCTGATCAGATCATCGACCACCCACGAAACATCATCTGCCGTCACCACTTCAATTGATTAAATATTGCTGGAATCAGTATGAACACCAATGACGGCTACCATCGGACCATCATACATTCGCTTATGATCATCTAACGTCCTCAAACTTCATATGCCATCGCTACTTCAATCCATTGTAGACCAGTGGCATTGGTTGTAGGACATAATAAACAGAACCACGAAGAACTTGCCCATGATCACCAACGACCAGCCAACCATGATCCGATGTTGCCACTTTTAAACATTGTACATCGATGGCAATGGTGATAGAAGCAAGCACGGCGACCACCAAACCACTATGCATCCACCCATGATTGCCAATGCATCATAAACTATCATCTGTCATCACCATTTCTGTACATTATACATCGACAGCATCGGTGCCAGGAGCAAAGACGGCTAACATCGCACTATTATGCATTCTTTCATGTCCACAACAATCCACCAATAATCATTCGTCATTGCCACTTCAATATATTCTACATTTTGGGCATCAGTGCTAACATAAAGAATGGTTATCGCCGACCCATCATGTATTCACCCATGATCTCCGAAGACCCACAAACCATCATCCATCATCGCTACTTCAGTACATTACACTTGAGTGGTATCGATGCTAGAAGCAAGCACGGCTATCGCGGAACCACCATGCATTCACCCATGATACCCAAATACCAGCTAACGACCATACGTTGTTGCGACTTCAATATAGAAGAAAAACTATGCCCAGTTAACGCCGAATCACCATGTATCCACCTATGATCCCCAAATACCCAGCAATAATCATCCGTCGTCACCATATACACATCGGCGGAATCGGTATTGATACCATGCGTGGCTAGCGCCGAGCCACCGTGCATTCTCCCATCATCCCCAAATACCCAGCAACGACCATCCGTCGTCGCTTCTTCAATATCTCGCACATTGGTGGCAACGGTGCTAGGACCAAGCACGGATACGACCAAAACACCATGCATGCTATTTTGACCACCAAATACCCGGCAATGACCATCCGTTGTCGCCACTTCAATATATTGCACATCAGTGGCATCAGATTTGGGCATTATTCGAATAAAATCTTATTCGCAATATAATTATTCGCGAATAATTCATTCACGAATAAATTATTCATAAATAAATTTCCTACGAATAAATTATTTGTGATTTTATTCGTTATTTTAGCCCGCCAGTGGTGACGTGAAATTATCTTACATAATTGGTGACGCCGGTCCTGTACACCGGGATTTTCGGCCGAATAGTTATACAGAAGCTTTTGTTCATTTTCGGATTATTTATAAGTATAAATATACTTTGAATATAATTCAAACGTATTTTTTTAACTTTTGTCCATTTATTTAATGATTCATAGTTATTCAAGCATTTCAACTGAGAATACTAGAAACTTACATATTTTACATAATATTTTTTTTAAGCTTAAAAAAAAGAAGAATACCAGTACATAATTCTAACAAAATCAGTCTTCGCTTGTCTTTGGTAAAAGGAACTAAATAAAACCTATATCCATGTAGCAAAAAAACAAAATAAAATAGCTTTCAAAATCACTGCTTTTCAGTTGAACAATTTTGACAAAAAGGCACTACGTGCTCAAGGCATAAAAATTTTTTGCATTTGTGGCACGCGTATTTTGTTTTCCTATTTTTCTTCCATCCGCAATCATGGCAGCGTCCATTTCTTGAAGGACCTGCCGTCGCAGCCATATCCTCAATCTTCAAAATTTCTGACAGTCTTTGTCTTATTGATCGTGGCAAGTTTAATTCCATTTGGCGTTCTCTTATACGAGGCTCTACAAGTTTCATGGCCAAATGTTAGATGAAATTACGGCGTTAGAGCTTTGAATTCTGATTGTTAGCTGTGTGTACCACCTGACAGTTTATTGTACTTACATTGAGCATGGCATAGAAGACTACCATAGGCCAGCGTCTTGTTGCTCGGGCGCAGTTGTAATTTGCACATAAGCGGTCTACGACGTCAACACCACCCTTAGTATCATTGTAACTCAAAATTATCTCAGGTTTCTGAGTTTCAGCATCGACTTTCGCATCGTTGTGCATTGTACTTATTGGCAAAACATTTTTTTTCAACTTTGGAACGTGGGAAACCAAAACCATGTTATCGCGGAAAGCAAACATGTTTGACTTGACATTTCGACCGCGCAAAACATTGAAATCAGCAGGAATTTCCTTTTTATTCTTTTTAACTGTTCCTACAGTGGTTAAACCTTTCTGGAGCAGTGCTTCAGCTAATGGTACGCTAGTGTACCAATTATCCGTTGTCACATTCCGCCCAGTATTGAAAATTGGTTAACATAATCTTTGTACAACAGCCAAGCCGGAATTGTCGAGATTGTATGGGCCCTCTTTTGACTGTTTTCCGGGATAAATCTCCATTTTAAATGTATAAAACATTTTTGCGTCACCAAGGGCTTGAATCTTGATGCCGTAAGGATTTGGCTTACTTGGGATATATTGCTTGAATGAACACTTCCCTCGAAAAGCTTCCAACTTTTCCTCGACAGTCACAAAAGCTAATAACGTATAATTAGCTTGGCAATTTTCACAAATTTTTCAAATAGTTGTCTTATATGGCAAATCTTATCAAGCGCCTGCCTTTGCTGCCTCGTAGTTCCATCATCGAATCTCAGAGCCCGCAACAGAAACTGAAATCGTTGGGAAGACATAGAAAGCCGAAATATTTCCACCGAGCTACCGTCTGTTCGAAACAGCTCTTCCACATTCAGATGATTCGATTTTTGAACTCCTGCCAAAAACAGCAAGCCAATCAAGCAAAGTAGTTCATTATAATCTGTATGTCTGGCGTACGTTTCCCGGGTGTAATTATTTTTGATTTTGTCAATGTATTGGTTGGTATATAGGACAACTATCGACAGCATAGAGTCGTCAAAGAAGTGCTTCCAAATTCTAAGAATATCAGTTTCACCTGATACAACTCGCTTTGGTCCTGGTAACTGCCTTATAATATTAAATGATCTTGCCCGAGTAGATTGGCGATGAGGTTGTTTGCTCCATTTCGTGCAATTATCTTTTCCTGTATAAAAAGACGAATTGTTGCTTTCACAGGACTCTCGATCACTCAAGTCTTCTTCGCTATCCGAATTTGGAGTTTCTTGCGGTGTAGAGTTGGCAGATTCGTTTTCGCTTCCTGCTTCACTCACTGATGACGATAGTGATCTGTTCTCATCAGATTCGAAAAATTCGTGCAGAAGCGCTTCAAGACGGCGCTGCTGACTTTCGTAAGACATGCTGAAATACGACATTTCTTAGAAAATTCATTAAAACTATGCAAAATGCTGACCTTCACTCGAAATCACAAGAAATCGTTTAAATATTAGTGAAACTAAGATGCAAATTAATCTTAAGTCTTAAAATCGACTGTAAAACAAACCGCACTATTAACTCACGTAATCGGTGTCCCCGGTCCTCTGCACCGGGTTAGCACATAAACTCTAAAGTGTGCGATCGTGTGGCTACTAGAAGTTTGAATTATGATGCAATACATAAAATGCGGCAGGTAACAGAGATCCCAGTTCAAATCGATGACGACTAACAAAATCATTTGATTTTTTCGCCGAGCCCGGTCTCTCAGACATATGCGTCACCGGTGGCGGGTTAAATATTAAAGCGATAAGACGAATTGGTGCCATTCGTATATCGTCAACTGCCTGCCCGATTTCCGGAATTTAATGAATAATAGCGGCACAAGAAAGGGATCATTACAATACGAGAGAGCGTGATTTGTATTTAAGTGAGAGAGAGAGAGAGCGCATTTTCTTATCAGTTGTGGTCACAAAAGAATTATTTTGTTTTGGTAAATTGCTCATATTCTTTGTACTCTCCCCAGTCATTCGGAATGTGTTTACCAGAGCGGTGCGGCTAATCAAATCACAAGTATTATATTGTGGTAGTTTGGATTTTGAAAGTGTGTAATTTATTCATCGAAATTATGGAGCTAGATAGTTTGGACTCTCAGGATAATTCTCAGTCAAATCAAATTAGTTCAATCAATGTGGAAAGTTCTAATGAAAATGTTGCCAATGTTTCGGTGAATCAAAACAATGTAAAAACGACATTAACTTTGTTAGATGGTAAGTTTTTTAAGTACGACTCTTCATCTTCGAATGGAAAAAGCATTTTGATGACCTGTGTGAAGTGTGAACCTAAAGTTTTAAAAATTAAAGGTTCTCCAAACTCATCGTTAAACTTTTTGAGCCAGAAAACATTGGGATGAAGCCGTTGCTGAATATCACGGGTATGCCAAGAAGATGAAACAAAAGAGAAGTCATAGTGCCGACACTCGAAGCGAAAATTTTTTAACTTCAAAGTCAAACACAATTTCTCAAACAAACTTTGAGCATGATTTGGTACTGTTCTTCATTAATTCAATGATTCCACTGAATGCAGTAGAAGATCCACTTTTTATTACGATGTCAAATAATTTGGGGTTTCAAAACTACGGAATAAATGTCATCAGCCGAAGAACATTCAGCAGAAGAATTGATGCTGAACATGCGCTGCAAATGTCCGCGATCAAATCGACGTTAGAAGCTACACAATATATATGCACTGTTGTTGATATATGGTCGAGTCGTAAACGAAGTTTTCTTGGAGTAACTGCTCATTGGATAGATACGGATCTCAGCCGATGATGCAAAACACTAGCTTGCAGGAGGTTTCATGGTATTCATAATTATGAACGAATTGCAATGATACTTGACGAAATTTACACTGAATTTAATCTGAATTCCACGAAGATAGTCGCAACAGTTACTGATAACGGTTCCAACTTCATCAAAGCATTCAAAGAATTTGGTGTATCAATTTTAAACTCAGATTCGATTGATTTAGAAGAAGATGATTTGGATGATGAAGAAGATGATTTACGAGAAATTATTGATCCACGTGATTTTCAATTAGCGTGTCATTTCAAATGCGCTGCTCATGCTCTGAATTTGTCTGATACTACAGATGCTAATCGACTACTTAAAGTAGATAATAATACATCATTATCTGAAATGCATCATAATGTTTTTGAAAAATGTAACATATTGTGGAATGCTGCTGGACCTCCCAAGTCAGCAGAAATCATTCAAGGTGTTTTAGGACATACATACACTTAGCAAACCTGGCGTTACAAGGTTGAATAGCTTATATGACGCTATGAAGCAAATTTACTCCATCAAAGACAAGAACATTCAACTGCATAGAGCTTTGTGCCTCAGAAATTATATCAGTGGCCGTGAATATGAATATATAAACGAATATATCACATGTTCATGTCCTATTACCGAGACTTTAGATATACTGCAAGGAGGAACAATCATGTATTATGGACTTCTGATTCCATGTTTAATGGCTTTACGCAATAAACTGCAAAAATTAGAGAAGATTCCATTAGCGTACTGCCATGAATTAGCAGCAGCATACAGTCAAAGCGTTGAAAGAAGATTCGACGAGTTTTTTAAACTGTTTACACCTAAAGGTCAACATGCTATAATTGCAACGTTGTCCTAACCAAGATTCAAGAACAAATGGTTTAGTTGCATTACACCATATGAACAAAGAAGAATCAAAACATTATTTAAACATAAATAGAAAAAGAAGTGTCCAAGAATCTTTCGTATTCTGAAAATAGAGCTGCTGCTCATCCAGAAAACTCATTTTTAGGTCTTTGTAAAAAATTTTTTTACAAAGACCTACTAGTTTCGCGACCTGTCTGTCCGTCTGTCCGTCCGTCCGTCTGTCCGTCTGTCCGTGCGTCACAGCTGATTTCCTCATAGCCCAGTCATATTAGGTAAAAAAAAGGGGTCAACCTCGGAATGAAAGATAATAAGCTGCAAATTGGTATGAACCTTTGTTTTGTCATTCTAAATGTTGTCTCAAAAGTCACAATCATTATCGTGTCCGCGTCTCAAGATATTCAAGGTCAAAGGTCACAAAAATCGGTTTTTCGCGAATATCTGGCTTCCTATCGGTTAAATGAGATTTGCATTTATTATAAAAGTTGTAGGCTATAAAATTCCCTACAACTTTTGTTTAAACTTTTTTTTCATACGACCAACCGTTTTGAAGGTAGAGCGCGAAGAGTGCACATCGTACAGTCATATACGGCCTAATGCAAGGTCAAGCGTGAGTTGTGGTTATCAGTACGTTATAAAGTCAATTATTTACTTGGAAATTATAATTATTAAACAATGCCTATTATTTATGTACTAACTATTAATTATTTATGCATCCAAGAAAAGACATGAGCATATGAAATCCTCCAAGTTTGACAACTGTTTTAGACAAGTCTGAGTTTGCATCTGACGCAGCAACCATTTCACGTGCTTTTGAGTACAGGGGCTGATCAAATGTAATTATGCACGTTTTTTGTTGATGTGACTTGGCAATATTTATAGCACTATGTAAAGTTGTATAAATTGTGTCTAAATTACTGGCAGGATGATCAATGAAAGGTAGAAATATAACCTGAGAAGTTGAAAAATTTTGATTATTTTTCGTAAGTTGTTGAAGATAGCCATTCCACCCTGGCAACGGTGAAAGATTCTTCCATTTTCCGTATAACCACAACAAATCAACTGCATTAAATTTTTTTTCAATCAGTACTTGATCATCATGTAGATTTTGGACTTGAATCTTGCTGTACCCAGGTACAACTGGCTTTTCATATGCTAAAAGAGATACATGTGATATTGCTGCTAACTCTTTTGCACTCGGTTTAGTTGTACATTTTTTTATGCGATCATCATAAATTACAGCATCTTTCGGAGTAATTATTTTTATCATTCCCATAACGTGAAGAGTATTATTACCGTCAAGAGTACTGACATTAATATCTGCATTGTCTCCAACATATTGTACCAACGCACCAGACTCTGATGGTAAAATACGAGGTTGTGGATGGTAAACTGATGAAACTTCATACTGTATGGTATTACTATATGATGCAGCAAATCCTAAAGATGATAAAACATCCAACAATTTTTTAGACCCATATCTTCTGTGAAGAAATACGGAAAGGCCCAACTGTAGCTGTGATGAAAATGAACGTTCTCGTATCGAAGCCATTATTGCGTGGCTAATAGATGTGCATTTCGTTTTTAAATGATCTACTTGTCCTTTTCTATTTTTTAATATCATTTCTTCCAAAAAATGTGATAATGTTTTTGGTATTTCTTCATTAATACAATCTAGCATTTTATTCGGAGGTGGATACGTTTTTGTTTCAACTACAGATGATCTGATGTCTTCCCTAATAATAGCCGCAGCAGCTTCTACAATCCGTAGACGTTCTTCTACAGGAGTACTTTTTTTATTTTCGTACCAAGCTTTTGATAATACGTTAAGCTGTGTATCACGGAAAGATATAATTGTAAATGATCCAATTTTTTTTGTGATTATTATATCAGTTAAATACTTTTGTTGTAATTTTGTAATAATTGTCTTATCGTCAGGTATGTATTCCGTAGGGACATCTTTAAGTTCTTTCAAAGTAAATTGAGAATCTTCATTATTTTCTATATAATAAAAAATCTCCTTCATTGCTTGAGTGACTTGATCATCTTGGCGAGGCATTTTATCTGCAGATGGTACTCGGGTTAAAAAGTTGGTATAGCAAATAGTATGATACTTTGCTTCAGCAGCGATCAAATCATACTCGTAATATATACGTTCCTTTACTAATTCTCCTGAGGAATCGTTTCGTTCTTCTGCTCTCTTAATTACGTTGTCTTTGAATGCAAGAGTACTTACATTACTTATTGTCCGTCTATACTTTAATTTTTTTTTCTTTTCTGCTATTTCATCAGCTTCTTGGCCACAAAATAAGCATAACTTTCCAAAATCAAAGACTTCATTTCGTTTTTTACGAGGTGCACTTGACGTTGAAGGTTCACTCTCATCTGTGCGTCGTTTTGATGCAATAATAACATTTTTACTCGTGTACACTTTTCGACACTCGGAATGCACATTTACAGAACTTAAAGTATTTAAATAGTCTATATGTCCATCATTTCTTTCAATACTTGCAGTTTTTAAAGTTTGTAAACCACATACGACATTCACAGAAACACCTTCTGAAAGTTTCTTATCACATATAAAACACAAATCAGCCATAGATCTTAAAACCGTACGTCCGTAGTTGCAACGGTACAATTTCAAACTAACGAATAATCTTGACTCATACAAAGTGGAGAGAGTGGCCTTGAATACTATAGAACATCTGTCCCGGCAATGAATAGAAAAGGGCATAGGGTAGGGACAAGTATTTCCAGGTATATAAGTATTGAGAAATCTACGCGTTTTAAAGAAAAGATATATAATGTCGTGTTAACTTAAAATAAAACTAAAATATATAATCCAGAATTAATAATATTTTATACTTAAATAGTTAAATATGAATAATTATATATAAATAATCAAGTTACTTACTTTAATTAAATATAAATAATTAATAGTTAGTACATAAATAATAGGCATTGTTTAATAATTATAATTTCCAAGTAAATAATTGACTTTATAACGTACTGATAACCACAACTCACGCTTGACCTTGCATTAGGCCGTATATGACTGTACGATGTGCACTCTTCGCGCTCTACCTTCAAAACCGTTGGTCGTATGAAAAAAAAGTTTAAACAAAAGTTGTAGGGAATTTTATAGCCTACAACTTTTATAATAAATGCAAATCTCATTTAACCGATAGGAAGCCAGATATTCGCGAAAAACCGATTTTTGTGACCTTTGACCTTGAATATCTTGAGACGCGGACACGATAACGATTGTGACTTTTGAGACAACATTTAAAATGACAAAACAAAGGTTCATACCAATTTGCAGCTTATTATCTTTCATTCCGAGGTGAAAGCCCTAATATGACTGGGCTATCAGAAACTATAGAAGCTAGAATGCTCAAACTTTGTGGAAAGGTCAAAAGTGATAGTCTCTCAAAAGTTAAGGCCTTAAAAAAAATTTAGAAAATGTTTAAGGGGGGTCTCCCCTAATAACGAATTGGCCCTTAAAAATTTTTTTTCATCAAAGGTAGTCGAGTGGGGTATCAAATGAAAGGTCTTGATTAGAAGGGGAAGGCAAAATGTACCCTAAATTTGTGTCCCCCCCCCCTCGCGATTGGACACCTTTCAGCCGAAAAATCTGAAAATTATCACGAACGTGGACCTTTATGAGTACAAGGGCAACAAATACCTTAGAAATCGAAATTCGCTCAACTTTGTTAATAATAGTATGATTTGTAGATTTTACTTTTTTGCCCATAAAATCAAAACGGTACCTTTAAACTTCTTGAAATTTCGCAATTATATAGACTAGCTCAAGATATATATATTCACAAAATTTAATTGAGATCGGATCATAATCAAGTGAGTTATAGCCATTTCAATTATATGGAATTACACCAACAATAACAAGTGTTTATGGTTGATATAGGGTTTTCCAATAAGAGGTGTTATTTTGATATTAAAAGAAAAATGCCATTTTTAATACAAATGATCGAATGTTCATTTCATTATAAAGAAGAAGTTATGCCGTTAATAGCAATGATTAACATTGAGCAAATAACCACTACGACACGCTTACAGGAGGATATCCTCTGCATGAAATTTTCCATAACCAAATCGCAAAGTGGTTGCCCTATGTTCTCGATAGCCTCACGAATTTCATCTTTGAGATCTTGAATCGACGCTGGGCTATTAGTATAGGCCTTCTCTATCACGTGGCTCCAAAGGAAGAAGTCGCAAGGTGTTAAATCAGAAGGTCTATTCAAACCCTGTATATATATATATATATATATATATATATATATATATATATATATATATATATATTGATAGATATATATATATATATATATATATATATATATATATATATATATATATATATACATGTATATATATATATATATATATATATATATATATATATATATATATATATATATATATATATATATATGTATATATATATATATATATGTATATATATATATATATATATATATATATATATATATATATATATATATATATATATATATATATATATATTTAAAATTGACTTAGAGACTTTCATTTACTTTCAATTTTCACGAAAATTTAAGGAATAGTGTTTAACTTGAATATGTTCAATCGGCCGAGCATTCAGAAAAATCATTTAAGCTAGATTAAAATGGCGGCTGCACTGTGCTTATGAAAGAAACTGTGCATCTTTTGTATAAATTTGAACAATTTCATATCTAAGTATTGGATGAATAATTCAAGTTATCGATTCACGCCATTAGAAAACTTGTTTCTAACCCTAGGATGTTTACAAAGACCTTCTGGTAGGAGCACTCTCCTGCTTACTCAACTTGTTTGATTTTGAATCAGACTCAGGAAGCCAAACTGACATACAAAAGCAATCACTGAAAACCAGGGCTAATGTAAAACTATCTCAATATTTTGCTGGAAAAGATCGTACTTTCAATGTTTAAGATCGCTATCCTGAAATAAAAACTATATTTCAAAAAGACAATACACCATTGCCTTCATCTGCATCGGTAGAACGCGTTTTTTCTTACGCCACTATGATAAACCTCCCAGAGTCAAGCAGCATGTTTGAAGAAAGAGTAGTGATGAAAACGAATATTAAGAAATAATCATAACTGTAAATACATGATAATTGAAAGCAAATAAATATTTGATTTAAATGCCATTATTTCTTGTTTTATTTTTATTCATTAACCGGCTAACGAATAAAATAATTTATTCGTCATTCGAATAATTTTCCTTTGATTAAAAGAAATTATTTATAATTCGTGAATAACGATAGCAATGTATTTATTTGTTATTCGTCATTCGAATAAATTTTGCCCAATACTGAGTGGCATTGATGTTACGATCTAGCACGGCTACTACCCGAACCGCCATATAATCACCTATGATACCCGAGTTCCCAGCAATAACCATCAGTCGTCCCCACATGCACATCGGCGGGATTTGTACTAGTACCAAGCACGGCTACCACCGTACCGCCATGCATTGGCCCATGATCCAAAAATACCCAGCATCGGTGCTAAGACTAAGCACAGGTACTGCCGAGCCGCCATATATTCACCTATGATCCTCAAATACCCAGCAATTACTGTCCATCATCGCCACGTCGATACATTGCACATCGGTGCTAGGATTAAGATTAATGTGCATGCATCTACAACGACCCACTATCGCCAAACGCATTCATTTCGCGTCGGCGGAATCAGTTCTCTCTTGTTTTTCTCATATTTTTGTTGTGATTATAAAATGCCGAATCAAAAATTACTGTGTTGAATATTAGAATAAAACGAATTTTTAAACCATACCCGACGGTCTTTCCATTTCTCTCGACCTGACCGGGTATAGGGCCCGCATCGATGGCAAGCTCCTCCTATATCAATGGCTGCCCATCGGGTGCGCTACTCTGTTTCTGTGTTTAACAGGGGCTCTTGCCGGGCAGAGTGGACTTCCCCTCATGTGCCCTTTTATCGTGTAGAATCATGTGATTCAATCACATAATTCTATAAATTAAATTGGCCACATCTATATTTCTCATTTGATGGGAAAATTCATACAAATTATGTTTGTATGAGTTTTTCACTCAAATGGGAATATATGGTCATGTCTACGTTTGGACCTTGATCCGGTTGGGAGGATACGAGGGGGCACCACCTCCATCTGGATACCCCACTCTTATTTGTGGGCCATGAGAATCGACGGTAACGACGAAGTCCTCCTAAGTCCGTCTGTCTTCCTCAGGTCCAGTTTGTAGTTGATTACCTCCTTTTTGACTTCGGTCAACCTTTTTTTGACCCCAGGAATTTGTGGATGCGAAATTCTTTTTGTAGTGAATCCTTGAGCTAGCGGAAAGAACCCACCCCATGACACCGCAACGCTAGCCTGCCAGCGCATTTACGCGTCCATAGACAAGGCCAAACTCAGCCGATCCCAACATCCTCTTCCACTGAGGTAGCAGACCATCGCTGCAGCCCTGCACGGACAATTACTACTCCTACTTTCACTATAGCCCACCAAATCGTTAGGAAAGCTATATGCACTTTTGCTTCAGTTATGAAAACTACCTCTGTTTTTAATTACAACCACGCGTGATGTTTCTTTTCACTCATTATAAAGAAGTATCTCAAAAGCAAGTGAGAAATAAATTTAAAATTACAGAGTTATTTCCTACTTACTCAGTACAAAGAAACATTAGAATAAAATTGATATATTTCATGTCAGTATCAGCTTCTTAACTGATTACAAAACTTCTTATCTCTTGTCTTGTGTTTTGTCCATAGTATTTTAATTTGCGAATAAGTTCAAATAAGAAATACGAAGTTTGGTCCTTAATTACGTCTGCAACTGCAATAGAATGTTTGAATCTATCTTCAATTTTTAATATGCAAATCACCACTGACATTCACACACAGTACCTACAATTGCTGGGACAATCAAAAGTTACGGTTATTTCGTGCAGATTTCTTGCTAATGCAAACAATGCTGTGAAACAGCCACAAAACCCAGCCATTATTCCTTGAACACTTATACACACGGCTCGTTCGCATAAAAACAATAACAGTGTTTCAATGTTTCAGAAACAGTACCACGAACTGGAGTTTTAACGCCTCATCTTCGTTCCTCTCTCGCCTTGCGATGATTTCTTCCCTACGTTTTCCTCCACCGCAATCTTTCCTTCCATCTTCAATACGGAATGGAAATCCTTTTCATTTTCATTCCTCGAGTATTGTTCTCAGGTTTTTGTCCAACTTCCTCGAGACTTGGAACAATCAAGCGAAAGTTTACTAAACAATTTCAGTGGAGCGCAAAAACTTTATACACAGTCTTGCCACTCGACACAGCTCTTAATTGCATGTAACAAACTCAGCCAGGAACAATAGTCCTTGCATCCAAACAACGAGCTATGGCAGTAGCTGCACCGGCAGAATAGTGTGAAAAAGATGAATTAATTCACTGTGCAATTATCCAGCAACTTTTTGCATTCTATCATGGAGTGCATAGTTTAGTGAAAAGTGCGATAGGTGCACGTCTTTATGCCACAAAGGTGGGAGGTGCAGGGCGTGAGTGAGTGGGTAAGATAAGTCGTTACCTGTTAAAAATGTATTTTCTTGGATTTCACTGTTATTATCTAGTATTGTGGTGATTGTTTTTGAAACTGCTTTGTATATTTTTTTTGAGTGTAATAAGGCATTGAAATATAATTTTATCAACAAAAGGCATCATTGCTTTTCAGAGTGAATGACAATGCCATATTATGTACTTGAAATTTATTTTACTACATTGATTTTCTTTGAAGCTTAATATAGGTTGGTCCAACCATAATGCACGATGTTAATTGTGAGTCACACCTTAACGTCAAGTTTTTCGCCCAACTTTATTTGATATTTCTTTATTTCAGCGTTTGACAAATGGTGACTTTACAAAGAAAACACACTTTCACCTCAGTGGTTTCGTTAACAAGCGGTATTTCCGCATTAGGGCAAATAAGAATCCACGAGTGATTGTTGAAAGGCCGATGCATCCACAAAGAGGGACTGTTTGGTGCGGTTTATGGGCTGGCGGTGTCATCGGGCCGTTCTTCTTCGAAAACGACGACGGCGAAGTAGTTACCGTGAATGGTGTTCGCTATTGCAAGATGATAACGGACTTCTTATGGCCAGAAATTGAGATTATGGACCTGAACGATGTGTGATTCCAACAGGATGGTGCCACACAGCCAACGAAACAATGCGCGAGAAATTCAATGACCATGTTATCCCACGTTGTAGCGATGTTAATTGGCAGCCACGATGATGTAATTTGACACCTTTGGAGTTCTTTCTCTGGGGGGATATTTAAAAAAAAATACGTCAATAAGCCAAGAACAGTTCAAGAGCTATTTAACAGAAAAAAACCAATTACAAAATAGATAAAATAATTACACAGCAAAATAAATTAAGTAATAGCACAGTATGCAAATAGAAAGATAAAAATAACAAGAAATGCATAAACGAGGAGAATATAAATAAGAAAAATTATCAAGAGTTGAGAAGAAGACGGTTGACAAATCTTTTATAAACTAAATACGAGAGGAGAAGAGCCCAAGCTGAAGGTCATCATGGTTACGAGGTAATCTGAGCATGGGTGAGTGAAAATACACCAAACTACGTACGAATGGAAGATCAAAGATATTCGACGATCTTGTAGAACGCATAATGCGCCTCACTGGAACCGAGTTGACTAGCCGAGTATCTAGCAAACCACGGCATAGCCCGTAAAGGAAACATTTATCAAGGTAGAGTGGACGCATTCCCAGCGAAGGAATATTGAGGATAGATAAGCGTGATTCATGAAAAATGTAGGGAGTCGGGAATTTCAAGAAGACGATCCGGGTAAATCTTTTTTGTACAGCTTGCAGCAAGAACTTCAAAGAATTCAAATGAGGCGACCAAACTGGCAAACTGTACTCAAGGATGGGACGAACCAGACTAGAATTTAATTTAACACACGACAAAGGATCGGAAAAATATAGGAATTTCTTAAGATCAAGCCAGAAATGCGAGAGGCCTTAGAAGTGATTTCAGAAATATGAACGTCGAACTTTAATTTAGAGTCAAAAGTGACACCTTAGTCCCTGAAGTGTGTCACCGTGCTTAGGTACGAACTATTTAACGTAAATTGAAAGCTTATAGGGCGCGGGTGGTTAGAAAATGAAAAATGAAGGCACTTAGAAACATTTAGTGTAAGTTGGTTGTAAGAACTCCAAAGTAAAATGGCATTCAAATCTTCTTGAAGCAAGGCACAGTCATCGATTACACTACTTTGAAAGCTTTGACTCATCTGCATAAAGAAGGCAGGAGGAGTTGATGATAACGGATGGTAAGTCATTTATAAACAGAGTAAACAATAGTGGGCCAAGAATGGATCCTTGAGGAACACCTGAAGACGAATGGAAGGGGGTAGAAAGACAGCCTTGAAAAGATACCTGACTGACACGATTGGATAAGTAAGAGGATAACCAGTGGAGCAAATAATTAGGAACGTTAAGAAATTTGAGTTTGCTAAACAAAATACAGTGATTAACTGAGTCAAAGGCTTTAGAGAAATCCAAATACAAGGATTCGACTTGTAACCGGCCCTCCATCGCTTCTGCAGCAACGCTCATGAATTCTAACAAATTCGTTAAGGTTGATCGCCCTTTGATAGAACCATGTTGTTCAGGAACAAACAAATCATGAGTAAGTGGAAAAAGATGCAAATACACGATTTTCTCCGGTAGCTTGGAGAAACAGGGTATTAAGCAGATAGGCCAATAATTGGCAACGTCTGAGGTGCTACCTTTTTCAAAAATAGGAGTAACATAGGATATTTTTCAACTCGAAGGAAAAGAGCCTGAAGATAAGTTAGAGTTGAAGAGAAAGGAAAGGGGGATACAAATAGAAGAAGCTAATGATTTCACAAAATGATTAGGAATAACATCGGGACCTGAACTAACAGAGTCATCAAGTTATAAAATAAGCTTCGCAACATCATTCGGATAGCAAGTAAAAGAAAACGATGATGGCGCGTGTATGATTTAGTTGTGTTTGGAAATGAGGGCGATTGTAGAAACCAGGAAAGATTGAGAGACTTTTGCGGTTTCAGTTTCGAGCGTGATTCAGACGAATACAAAAGCAATAAGCAACTTTATTGCTGAGCAATTGACCAAATGGAGTATTGTGGTAATAGCCAGCGTTCTTTGCATCGATTACGGCGAGCCCAGTGACGAATTGTCCATCAAAATTTGTGATGCCCTGAGTAACCTTGAGCAGTTAGAAAATTCTTCTGAGCTTAGCGGTGTAGAAGATAATGACAAAAAGGACAATGAAGATGACAATGACGAGCAAGACGGGGATAGCCAAACTGGTTCCCAAGACGAAGTCCATAAAAGTTCAGCGGAAAAGAAACAAATGTTTTCTATGAGCTTAAGAGATATCGAAGACTCAATCAAGTAATTTGATGGCACTGACCATCATTCAATTGATAACTGGATTTAAAATTGAGAAGAAATGATAGTGTTATTTGGAAGGGACGATTTAATATTGTTTATATCCGCGAAAAAAAGTTAAAAGGGACAAGCAAAACTGTCGCTGCAAAGTGAAAGGCGTTTAAATTCATGGAAAGCTTTAGAAAAAGCACTTTGTTAAGAATATGGTGCCAAATTGAGCAGTGCTCATTTACACAAAATATGTGGACACCAAAATTGAAAAACATGAAAGTGTTCATGAGTTTTTTCTCCACATGAAAGAACTTGCCAGTCGCGGTAAAATTGAAGACGTTGCGTTAATTAAATACATTGTTGATAGAATCAGGAGGAAACTAATAAACAAGGGGACTTTATGTGGCATGAAAACTTTGAAGGAATTAAATGAGAAACTCAAAGTGTAGGATGTAATAAGGTGATGGTAAAAGAACAATCTATGAAACAAATTGATAGTCGCAAAACTTATGTTCGGTAACGAAGTACAAACACTGATTTTGGCAATGTAGTTAGAGGATCGCAAATAAGTTCAAGCCCCAGCCGGTGTTTTAATTATGGCCAGACAGGTCACCGATCGAAAGAGTGCGTATCGAAAAGTTTTGGCCCCAAATGTTTCAAGTGCCATCGATCGTTCGATTGGTCTCAGAATCCAGCCGAAAATCAGAAATCAAGTCACGTTTAAGATTTGGAAAGAGACACCGATAATATGAGAGTAAACGAGATAGCTGTAAACGCTGCGAATAAGATAAGAAAGATGGTTGGCATAAACGCGTTAAGGGTTGAAGCGTTGATTGATACTGGAAGACAGATTAACCTTATTAACGCCGATACCCTTCGAAATGTGGGATCACCATTGTTGCAGGATACAGAGATAACGCTGAATAGCTTTGGGAACTCTAATGTCAAGGCGATTGGATGTTTGATGCCAAAATATGTAATAATAGATGAATCTGAGTTTACAACAAAAGTGTATGTAGTAAAAAATCATTATTCAACATATGATGTAATAGTAGATGCCGACCTGCTTAACAACGCTAAAGTATTCATAGTAAAGACCGCATCCAAATCGGAAAACAAACTTCCGACGTTTTTTCTCTAATGTATATTAATTCGAATTGAAGCGATGATGCTGACCCAGATGTGTGTCCCAACGTTCATGCTAGAATAAGGCTGGACGATTTGATTATGGTTAAGGAGTACAGACCCCAGAAGATCAAGACAACTAATATTCAACCAAAAACTGTAATGGAAGATGATACTCCGATTCATAGCAGTTACAACAGAGTCACTATGCATGACCATCTGAAAAAAAGTAGAGGAATGGATTCAGAGCGATATAATTGAACCAAGTTTGTCCGATTTTGCTAGCCCAGTTAAAATTACCAAAAAGAAAGATGGATCACACTCAGTTTGCAAAGATTATAAGAAGATAAATCGAGTCATCGTCAAGGATAGATATCCGATGTCATTAATTGATGATATTTTGGAC
Organism: Odontomyia ornata; assembly: GCA_963969285.1. Classification (NCBI taxonomy): domain Eukaryota; kingdom Metazoa; phylum Arthropoda; class Insecta; order Diptera; family Stratiomyidae; genus Odontomyia; species Odontomyia ornata. Next base: position 21,947,160 of record OZ017738.1, on the reverse strand, counting down.
AAGTTAGAGAAGGCTAAGACGTTCACAACATTGAATCTACGGAAGGGATTCTTTTACGTTGATGTTGAAGAGGAGAATAGGAAATTCACCTATATTGTCGTGCGAGATGTGAATACCAGTTTCAGCATGTTCCTTTTGGACTATGTAATTCCCCAGTTGTCTTTCAGAAATTTATTAATACAGTAGTTCGAGTGCTGAATAAGCAAAACATAGTATTGCCATATATGGATTACCTGATTATCTCCTCTGAAGACGCAGAGTACGGCTTACAAAAACTTAAAATGGTTTGCAAACGTGCAAGGACTACGGTCTAGAAATAAATATAAGTAATATCATTTTTTTCTACTCAAGAAAAGAGTTTCCCGGAAATGTTATTGAAGACGGGAAAATTTTTCCATCGACACTAAAAACAGAGCACAGTGATGAAGTTTCCAGAACTGAGAACTGTCAAAAGGCTGTAAAGTTTTTAGGACTACCAAATTACTACCAGAAATTCGTTCCTCAGCACGCCAGAATCTCTCATCCGCTAATCAACCTTTTGCTAAACAATGCAAAATATGGATTCCATAAAGAGGCTAAACATGCTTACAATGAGTGAAAAGAAGCTCTTAGTAAATGGCCAGTGCTACACATATACAAGCAAGGCACAGCGCTTAAATCGCACTAGGACGAATCCAAATACGGTCTTGGCGTTGTACTGCTCCAACGATCAATAAAAAACTATATGCTGTATCCGATATTCTACGCAAGCAAGACTACGGCCGATGTGCAGAAGAAATATAGTGCATACGAACTAGAAGTGCTAACTATTACCACGGCACTCGAAAAGGTTCGATTCTACTTGAAGGCTAGTGCATTCGAGATTGTTACGGACTGTGCAGTCTTCGAAAAGACTATGAAAAATGATAATATTAGTGACAGAATTAGCCGTTGGGCAATGTATATTCAAGAATTGCAAAATGTACAATTTATGACAAAGACCAGCTAAAAGCTATCAAATGGGACAACTCGTGGCAATTGAACGAACACAAGGAGGATCGGGTCTTAAACTAAGACGAAAGTTTCTGGGACCCTATACTGCTACCAAAGTAAAACCAGGCGATACGTACGATGTAGAGAAATAGGGCTTTTTTGAACGTTTACTGCACACCAGTACTTGTGCCGAGTATATGAAGCCATGAGTGAATGAAGACGATAATAGTGCCAGCTGTTATTCTGTAGATCATCACGTGCAGGACGGCTGAGTTGTGGGGTTGGCAACCGTAAATATAATGATAGTCCACTGAATGAAAAACACAGTTGAACAGTGACGCCCGAAGAAGAACGACGTGGAGTTACACATTGAAGCCAAAAGACGAAAGACGTAAACAACTGAAGCTGAAGGGTAAAGACGCGAGCATTGAATCGAATCAAGTGATTATTTTATTCAATATTGAATAAACTTATTGTGTCGTTTCTTTCCATTAACAATATGTAAAATGCTCCAGCATAGCGCCCGGTATCTTGTGATTGACCCGAGAAATATTGGCTTCCGAAGGGCAAAAACATCACTGAACAAAATTTTGTGATAAAACAGCGGATTTCCATTGAGCTGATTCAAAGCCCATTTAGCAAAAACACGACGCGAACCCAAGCCGCGCGGCTTCAATTCTTGTAAGAGTTGAACTTTGTATGCCTCAAAGCCAAGACCTTTGCATAAAATACGCTAAGTTATTGTTTACGACAAACCAAGACAGCTGCAGCTGCAGAATACAAGTAGATAAGCGATGCAATGCTAAACGCAGCAAGAGCGTGGGATAATTGTGTCGATTTAACTGGGACGATTTCGTATCGGCTTTATTCAAGAAAATGTTAAATTGTAAAATCATACTATTGCTAAAAAAGTTGAGCGGATTTCTATTTCTCTTGTATTTGTTGTTGTTGTACGCCCAAAGGCCTACAGTTACTTGATATGTGTTCGGAGGTTGGCACTACCGGTACGGACCCTGCATTTTGGACAAAACAACAACGGCCAAAAAGTGGCAAAACTAACTGCAAACAAATGTCATTGTCAAACGATATGTCAGCCAGCAGTAAGCAAATAAAGTGTTAAAATTGCTAGAAAACCGGCCATTACAAAAATGAGTGTGCTGAATTAAAAGCAAATGAACAATTGATTGTTTTTATTGTGGCATTTTTCAACTGCTGTTATAGCGCAGAAGACTGGTACGTCAATTCAGGCGCAGGCGCACACATGACGTCAAATCAAAATGTTTATTCCAACTCCGACCAGTGCACGAAAACAAAGAAATCGTAGTGGCAAATCATACGACGGTGCCTGTAGTTAGTGTTAGTGAAACACAAATAACGACATGCGTAAACAGTTCTCAGTATGATGTGATTGTGAAGAATGTATTGTACGTACCTAATCTGACAACAAACTTATTGTCCGTAGGTCAACTTATAGTTAATGGCAAAAGAGTAGTGCTCAAAGTGTCTGTTTGATATACAACCAAGTGGATGAGCTCATTGGTACAATAAATTTGATAAATGGAGTGTACAAGTTAAATACAAAAAAATTCGAGAATTCATTATCGGCGATGTCAATATGGCACAAGAGGTTAGGACATATAAATTGTAAGTCCTTGCAGAAAATGAAAGAAGGTGCTGTAGTAGGAGTTTCTTTTGACAAGAAAGCTGACATACAAATACAGAGTTGTGAAGTGTGCTGTGAGGAAAACAGACACGTTTCCCTTTCCCATCAGCTAACCATAGAAGTGAAAAACTACTGGATGTAGTACACCCAGATTTATACGGGCCGATGGAGACTAAGTCAATTGGTCAGGCAAAGTATTTTCTCCTGTTTGTGAATGATGCCAACAGAATGACTTTTGTCTGCTTCTTGAAGGAAAAGTACCAGGTGTTCCAGCATTCCAAAGAATTTCGAGGCTTAGTGGAGAATCAAACCGGAAACAAGATAAGAATATTGAGGACCGACAATGGAGGTGAATTCTGTTCGCGCGAGATGGGGAGTTACTTAATACAAGTTGGTATTGTCCATCAAAAGACCAATCTTCACACTCCGGAGCAGAATTGGCTCTCAGAGAGGTTCAACAGAACTATAGTTGAACGGGCAAGATGCTTGTTGTTTGAAGCAGACCTCGACAAAAGTTGCTGGGCTGAAGCAGTAAACACTCCAGTATATTTAAAGATCAGAACGCCAGCGGCCAGTTTACGTATGATGACACCTTTTGACAGGTGAACAGGTGAGAAACCAGACTTAAGCCACGTCAAAATCTTTGGCAATGGTGCATGTTTCCAAAATACAAAGACAAAAATGGGATAAGAAAGCTGATAAATTGATTTTAGTTGGGTGTCCAGATAACGTAAAAGGATACAGATTACATAATTAAAAAACTTAAAAAAATTACTACGAGCAGAGATGTTATTACTATGGAGAAAACGAAGTTGAACGCAGTTCGAATAATTGCAAATAATTGTGAAGAAAATTCAGAGAACGATGAAAACTTAGGAGATGATAAAATATTATCAGAAAATCCAATTTCAGATCCAAATATCCAACATACGTTTGTGAGTCATTGATTTCCGAAGATGATTCTTATCAATCTATGGCTGAAGCAGAGTCTATCATAGAGGATGAAGTTCAGATGGAGCTGGATACTAAACGAAGGAGAAAGCCAGAAGAAAGGTATGGTATAACTAATCTATGTATTCTGGACAACCTGGAATCATGCGATGAAGAAATCAATTATAAAGCTGCAATGAATGGAGCAGATAAGGAACAGTGGAGACAGGCGATGACAGATGGCTTTCGATGACAATCAAGCATGGGCATTTGTAGATAGGAAAGAAGCTGATAGTGTGGTGCAGTGTAAGTGGGTATTCAAAAAAAAACGAAAGCGATAATAGTGTGCGGTATATGGCAAGACTGGTCGCAAAAGGTTTCTCCCAAAAAGAAAGCGTGGACTCCACTAAAGCATACTCACCAGTGCTTCGTTACTCTATATTGAGACTTTTATTTGCTTTAAGTGTCAAACTTAACTTTGAAATTACTCACTTAGATGTAACTACAGCATTCCTAAATGGTTACCTACATGAAAATGTCTATATGGTAGTGCTGCCTACTTTTAATTGTAAAGAGAATTGTGTTCTCAAATTAAATCGTGCGATTCATGGTTTAAATGAATGAAAGAGTAAATGATTGTCTATATATAAAAAGATATAAAAAGGAGCAGATCATACAAGCAATTATTGTAGATGATTTTTTCATATTTTCAAACAGTAGTAACATGGTTAATAAATTAAAAGCTAATCTAATGTCGAAATTTAAAATTAAGGATTTAGGGCAATTAAAACAATGTTTGGGTATGAGTGTAAAAATGTATGAGAATGGCTGTATTTCTTTAGATCAGGAAAAGTTTGTAGATCATATTTTAAGTAAATTTATATGGCAAACTGTAATGTTATTGATACTCCCATTAAAAGTAATCTAAAACTAGAAAAAGGCGCAGATGTTTGTAAGCAATACCCATACCCACAATTAATAGGTAGCTTACTGTACTTAAGTGTTTTAAGGCGCAGCCCCCAGTGAAACTGAAAATTTGGGTAAATTTTACAGCCGTTTACCTCAGAAACGTTAAGAATATTTGCAAAAATTTTTTAGCAAGAAGTTGGAATGTACCTTTGGCTATCAAATCAACTCATTACATTTTGCAAAAATTTTGTTGCAAAAGTTATTAAATTCAAACAAAATAGCATGTTTTCGTTAAAAAATGTAGTAGATCTCGGAAACTGCTTAACGCACCGAGTTGATCTAAGCTATGGTTGTTAGATCTAAATTATTTGCAGTGAATTAACTCATCAAAAATTTTAAAAATTTTTTTGCAAAAAAATTTCTAGAACAAAATGTGTAATTTGCACACACTGAACAAATATCATGCATGCACATTGATTTGAGTCAAATTTCCACATTTTGTTCTAGGAAATTTTTTGCAAAAAACTTTTTTAAATTGTTGATGAGTTAATTCACTGCAAATAATTTAGATCTAACAACCATTGTTTAAATCAACTCGGTGCATTAAGTAGTTTCCGAGATCTACTACATTTTCAAATGAAAACATGCTATTTTGTTTGAATTTACTAACTTTTGCAACAAACTTTTTGCAAAATGTAATGAGTTGATTTGATAGCCAAAGGTTCATTCCGACTTCTAGCTAAAAAATTTTTGCAAATATTCTTAACGTTTCTGAGGTGAACGGCTGTAAAATTTACCCAAATTTTCAGTTTCACTGGGGGCTGCGCCTTAACTCACCCCGATATTTCTTATAGCGTAGATTACTTGAGCCAATTTAATAATTTTTATTCCCATACTCATTGGAAGCATGCAAAACGCATCCTAAGATACTTATATAAAACTGAGTCGTATGGGCTAACGTTGAGCAAAGATAATTGTAAATTGAAAGGTTTTGTTGATGCAGATTGGTCCTCGAACAATCTAGATAGGAAATCTTAAACAGGTTTCTACTTTCAACTGTCACTAACCGTTATTTCATATGAATGTAAAAAACAACGCACTATAGCTTTGTCAAGTACTGGCGCTGAATATATAGCGATAGCGCAAGCTATTTATTTAAGAAGCTTGTTTTGTGAAATCGTAGGCAGTTGTGATTATGTAATTATATTGTATAATGGTAATCAAGGAGCTCAGAAACTATCAGAAAACCCATTATTTCATCAAAGAACCAAGCACATAGATGTGCGCCATTATTTTGTTAGAGAAGCGGTAGCTAACAATCTCATTAAGATAGTTTACCTGCCAACATTTGAAATGCTGGCAGACTTGCTGACCAAAGGGATAAGTGGCGTAAAACATAACAATTTTGTACATAGGCTAGGTATTGAAAGCATTGTTTAATGGATTGCTATATATTTGATGATTTGCATCTATTCGTTCTGATAAGATATATATCTACCAAAGTTTAGATTATTTTGATAAGTGGAGATGTTAGGATTAATATTAACATAACACATTTTAAATACTACTAGCGGCATCTATGACGACATATGTGTACCTACCTGCCTGTATCATATGACAATAAATTAAGTCATTGACAAACCACCACGCGAGTTTCATTAGTATTTCGTACATTTCCCCTTCCCTGCTACCCTCGGTACTGCCAATGTAATTTTAAGACTCGTTTTGATAGGATCTCATTAAGACCTTTCCAATAATTCCCTAGCCATCTACCAATGGAGAACATTTTTTTGAAGGGTCATTTCCCTATATGGGGAGATCCCCTTAAAACTCTCTGAAAAAAATTATTTACCCCAAAATTTTCACGAAGTCACTACTTCTGATCTTACCACAAAGTTTCATGGCTGGAGCTTCCATAGTTGCGGAGGAAAACTGCGGTGGCGTACAGACAGAACCTTCTCCAAATTTTCAGATAAGATGAATAACAAAAATATATTTGAGATTCCGGTCAGTCAAGAATTTTAACAATATTGGAACAAAATATTGGCTGGTTAAAATGGAGTTCTGCTAAAGCAAGAATATATTTGTTGTGTCAATTCATTCTACATACAAGTATCTGCATATTGTTGGTTAAGTACCAAGCCCTTCTGACATGAGCGTAGCGCTGCCCACGTAACTTATTTTTATTTGGTAAAAAGTTATTCAAAACAAAATTGGTTGATAAATTTGGCGCACCTACATATATGATGAATGAAGGGCTGTGAAATCCAGTGGCTTTCGTTCACAATTATTGACTTCGTGATGTGATTTTGAACCAGCTTGAAAATGAATATATCAACGGACTCTCATCACTTGGACAATTAAATAAATTCTTCAATACAATATATAAAGTGTTTCGAAACCTTCTTGGGCTTCCTGTACACAAAAGTATATACGCGAACATATTTCATTTTCAAAACCTGTAACATTTTTATTTTACTAGCACTCTGATTATACCAAATCAGACATCTACAGTTTAAAACTGATCTAACCAGAGCCTTGTCGTTTGATCAATGTACTTGAAGTAAAAGAGTCGTCGAAGAGGAATGAATAGGGGCAAGCGGGGCTGAAAGTGCGGATTTTAACAAATCCTTATATAACTCAGATAAAACAAGGACTATGTCTGAAAGCAGTGGTTCACCCTAAGCCAAATTAAGTCTGTAATAAGAATTCACCTAATAGATCTTGCACATTTTCAATAGTTTTTGAGAAGTGATTTTTTATACAGTGGTGGCAAGGCACTACTAACCCTACTTTAGGGCAAGTTGTGCCGCAGCTGAGGTCGGTTGTACTATTTATAATGCTAGGTATTTTACATCAATAAAAATTAATATAGAATTTTAAAGATATCTATTTTATAGTAATATATTTATTCGTTATTCGGTTTTTGAAATTTAGTTGTTTATAATACTAAGTCTTATAATAAAAAGAACAAATTATTTGTACTTATGTAATTATTTCAAACATAAAAGCATATTTTTAATCAATAGTTTGTACTTATTTTTATTCGAATGAGATTAATTATTATATTAATAAAGATTTCTCTTGAACTATAAAGTAACAGAGTTTTTTGGAGAGTTATTATCTTATTGATCAGTCTCTTGAGTCTTTTTAAGAAATCAAAAAAATATAGCAAATCTAGTTATTCTCTAGATGACTGATCAGAATAGGAATAAGGACATATAAATGCCAGGCTTTCTTGATCTTCAATACATTGGAAATGGGCCGAACTCCAACATTCTCTGCATTCAATCCATTTTTCACCGGGGCAGATTGAGAAGAGACAGCATTACATATGATACAGCACCATTCTTGTTTGTCATCAAAACTGTCGTCATCTTGCAAAACTCTTCTGTTAACGGGGTTCTTAGTCTGTTTTTTTGTTTGTTTACATTTTCTCTTGCCTTTTCCTTTAACGTTCTTTGTAGTTCCACTTTCTTTCTTCTTATTTTTATCAGCTTGTTCTTTGGCCAAAGCATTTTTCTCTGGAGTGTCCGTAAAAACACCTGCCTTTCTTTTACATCCTTTATTATGTGCAATCAATCGAAAAGGTGCTTTAGGCAGTAATCTCATTAACTCGGGTGAAAAAATTGCTGTATTTTTATCTTCTGTATTGTTATCAGCTGATTGAGGAAGCTGGAAGCTGCATCAAGGGATAGGCTTCTGAGAGCACTGACGTGTATCTTGTTCTTGATTACCTGCTGGTTCACTTGTGCATCCAACGCTGCAGTCGCTTTGCCCAGGAAGAATGGACTAGTCTCAATCACAACATTGCGGCCTACATAATTTGACTCATCAAGATATGCAGGAGTCCTTTCTCGATTGTTTGGAGGGACAGGCAAGTCGCCTGTACCTTATGAGGGTCGATTTTCTCGCATCGAGTGATAAGTGACGAAAAACGGTGCATAATCTTCGTCTGTAAATATATTTGGATCAAAGGGCCAAGTGCCAGCCTTTTTAAATGCGTTGCATTTATTGATAGGTGTTGCTGCCAATGGTAAAGCGTATTTTAATATACCTGGTATTTCATAAATGCTCATAATTCCCGGAATTGGTTGTCAGCCGGTTATTTTGAGCTTTGGAGCAGTATGTTTTAAAAGTGCCATTGACACCAACATCCAAGGGTTGCAGACGGTGGGTGCAGAGTGGTGGGAATGGTAATAATATAACAGATATTTCTCTTGGATGCATGATTTTCAAGGAGTAATAGCACTGGCTCTTCAGGACTAGGCTTAGTGTATTTTATGAATGGTTCATAAACACTAAGATCTCTGTGCTTGTCATCCAACCGGATTGATTATCAGCCCCAATACACTCAGGAGGACCATTGCGTATAAACAAGTCTTTATATTTCAAACGTGGGAATAAAAACATCGGTGAAATTGAGCTTTTTAGAGCATTTACTGCTAGCCCGATAGTGACCAAAGTTATACGCTCTGTTGAAACAATTGCTCCTACTTGCTTTGTTCCTTTTCAGCCAAAATTTACTTTGGTTTCAGCACAGTTTGGATTTCAATTTCGTCTAAATTCCAGACACGTGAAGGATGTAAGATTATGCTTTGTAATCAAGTCGCAAAGTTTCTCAAAAAATTGATTCACGTTATGTCAGTTGAAGGAACTCGCGCGTACTGCACTGGTAGCTTTGGGTGTTCTGATAGAAAGTGTAAAGTTCCTCTTCAGAACCAATCTTGTCCAGCCTCACCATTTGTATGCCAAGATAGTGGGACGTTTTGTACATTAAGCTTCACGGCAAACTGGTACGCAAGTTCTCGTACTTTTCCCGGTAGAAGACCAAAGTAAACAGAAGTGCTTTTTAAAATGTGCTTCAACAGCTTCCTGTTCCTTATTAAATACTAGTTTTGGTTTGTATCCAACCGCAGCAGTAAGTCCACTTGTTATTTTTTCGAAATAGCGTTGTAGTGTTGTTTGGCAAATAAGTAATTCATGTGCAACAGTTTTTAATTTGAGTCCATCTTTGACGAATGCATCAGCAGCCCTTTGCAAAAGATCCTGAGATGTAGTCCCCCTTTGAGTTTTTCGTATGTCCTCATTCTGTCAAACGCAATAAATGCAGTATAAAGTATCTTGCTAAAAAGTATTTCTTTCTTTCATGAGTGTTTGTGTAAACATAAAAAATATTGAAACAATAAAGGTTGCTTAGGGGTTGGTTGTGCCGGGGCAAAAGCAGCCCTACATAAACGGCACATTTTACCACGCTTATGAGAGTGTGATATTTTGTCTCACCTATAAAAATCACTCTACTCAAAGCATTAAAACTATACTGCATAAAAAACTAGGATAAATAAAAAAACACTGCACTAAAACTCTCATATGAAAAGTACGAAAAACGCTAGCTTGCGACTAACAAGTATCGAAATGAAAATATTTACTTACGTGGCGGTAGAGGACCCTCACATGCACTGCCACTCGGTCCGCGTCGCTGACACAACTAAAATGACAGCAGCATGTGCCCAACTGTTAGGCATTCTGCGGCACAATACGATTGCATATCTATCTGTTTCTGTTTTCAAGATATTCGCGTCGGCACAATTTACCTCCGGCACTTCCAGCCTCACTCTCCCCTACTTTATGCGCTTTATTGAACATTATTTTTGTATGTTCTTTATTGTAAAAATACTGATCGAGATGAACACCGACGTACCAAACACAGGATTTTTGTGAAACGCGTCCAGAACGAATCTCATCAGCTATAATGTGGAAACCCTTCCAATAACGTTTCAAGTTTTGACTGACTAATCATATTGTTTACCGAAAACAAAATTACAAAACAAGCGCATGGTAGACTTGGTCCGAAAGAAAAGAAGGGACTTGAAATGTACGAGTGTGTTTGGTTTCTAAGAAAAAAGCCCGTGAAAACTTAATACTTTTTCGCTAGACGGCCTCGCATATCTACTCCTTCCTCACCGACTCTCTTTAGGTTTCTGGAACTTCTCCATGACCTACGACTTGATTATACACAACAAACTGCTCCTTACTCGACCAAATGTCGGAATCTGTCGTAACTAAATTACCTGGGCGGGGTATTTCATATCCGCCCAGGAACCAATTACCTACTACTTTGACGCCCGCCTGCTGCAATGATGTGGAATGTGTATGTTCTCCCGGTCCTGATGTAAGTTTGTTCTTGGTCCTAAAAATTTAAAAGAGAGATGTTGAAAAATTTAACTTTCTCCATTGGTATTAGCGAAAATTCCGTCATCCCTAATTCCCGCCTTGCTCCCGCTAAAAAATGTCTGACCAACTGTCAACTGACTTTTCGTCTTAGAGTTGACAGCTGTAGGTAGCATACCGATACCAAAAGCTTAATTCCATCCACGACCCTTATTTGCAGAATAAGATTTTTTCCCTGGCAGTAGCCAATTGAACGTTACATGAATCATGTCATATTTAACAAATAACTCGAATATTTCTTCCTTCATAAAAGGCCGTATATTGTAGAAAATATTCATATGGTTTATTTTATTCTAAAAAACAACGAATACCTTGGCAACAAGTTGATACCACGAAAAAAACTTTTTCACAAAAATGTCCAATTAACTATTTACATTGCATTACTCTACTAACAATTTGTTTTTATTTCTCTCAATTTAAGGTATCTAAGTATTCTATTGTAAATATGGGGTTCTCCAATAAGAGGTATTATTTTGAATAGATCTTGTGATTTAACACCTTGCGACTTCTTCCTTTGGGGCCATGTGAAAGAGAAGGTCTACCCCAATAGACCAGCGTCGATTCAAGACCTCAAAGATGGAATTCGTGAAGCTATCGAGGACATAGGGCAGGCACTTTGCGATTTGGTTATGGAAAATTTCATGAAAAGGATATGGTCCTGTAAGCGTGTCGTGGTGGTCATTTGCTGATGTTATTTTTCACTATTAACGGCATACCTTTCTCTTTATAATGAAATAAACATTTCTTTTAACATCAAAATAAGATCTCTTCTTGAATTAAAGCTAAGTGAATACATTTCGTCACTAAAGTATTTCCAATATCAAATTTCATCCAAAAATATCTAAAATCTACATAATCTACTCATCCTGATGATCTTCATACCAAAATTCATTTATGCCCTTGTTTCTTACACCCCTGTCAACACATCCCTTAAGTATAAGTTGCAGGCGGACAAAATCTCTTTTTCAAATTAAGGAAACAGATTTCGTCCCACTTCATTATGTTTATTGGGAATAAATCATAAAATGTTCTCTTATTTTTTGTTTAGCGTCAGTCTTTTCTTTTCCACATCCGCTCTCACTACCCCGAAAGAACTTCAACATGGGTTTGGTTTTCCACAGTATTTTTTTCGATTCTGCTGAAATTTAGCCATGATTAATGGTGCTGCAAAGTATGAAAACTGAGTTAAAGAAAAATAAAGAAATAAAAAGTATCGCGTTGGAGAAAAGTAAAACTTGAAACAGATTCATTAGCGCACGTAGCAGAAGGAAATAATCCTCCAATTATGAAGCATCTTTTCTGTCAAAGGAAGTGCACAACAAGTAGATGAAGTAAGGAAGTGTAGAGATGGATGAAAACATGAGAAAAAGTTCATTGTTACTTTGGGAAATGATTGATTCTCCCACCAAATCAATTAATTTCTATTATGGCAGGTGTGTACGAACGCTGCTGGGGTGAGTCCTATTTTTGGTTTCGTAACAAGAAACATCAAGGGCTTGTTGACTGTTTGGACTTGATTTGGGATAGCGATAGGAAGTTGAATGGAAAAAAAATTGTTTTTCCACTCAACTTTTTGGCGAAATTGAAAAGTTCTTTTTCCGAAAATTAAAATAAAGGACATTCCAGACTTCTTTTGAAAATATGTTACCATGGTACTGATTTTATTTGCGTTTTTCTTGTATCCTTCCCTGAACTCTTGTTAAGTATTGGTGGAAATCTTTCAAACAAATTAGTTACCTTGAAACATTTCCTCTCTCGTTACAGTATTGAATGTAAGCTAGGCAAATAAGACAGTTCAGGACAGTTCAATGGAAAATATGTCAGGCTTCAATGGAATTTATATCATCGACTGCTTTCAATTTCTACTCTCTTTTAATCCATCACTTGATAAGATTTCGTGTGAAGAATGTAACGATGCTTACATAGGGCAAATAGGGAAGTAATACAAAATTAGATTCAATGAGCATCTTAAATTTCACATTCACCAAAAAAATACAACGTATCCAATCACTTTTAGATACTGACATTAAATTCCAAGAAAAATAGAAGTTTGAAAACCACACAGGCTTTACCTAAATCCCATAAATTAAATTTTTTAGAGTCTTTAAAAATTCATATGGTTCTAAAGGATAGTAATAATTTGTACTTAATGACCACATTTTATTTTTCCTTTGGCACTACAGTGCCTTTTGGGCCTTCACTTTGAGATAGTTAGAGTATCCCATTATCGAATGTATCAACGTTCAGGAAGGTAATACTTGTATGGTCAGCACCACGACAGCAACAAGAACCAGAAACTGAATGAAAAATACAATCACACATCAACTAATTATCTTAACTTATATTATCAAAATGTTCGCGGTATATATGAATTTAGCATCCATATTGGCAAATGATGACATTATATGTTTAACTGAGACGTGGTTTTCAAAGGAAATTGCGAATGAAGAACTCTTTCCTCTACATTATGTATATCGTGAAGATAGGGACCGAGCTATATCCGGTAAATGCCATGGTGAAGGTGTCTTGATTGCGGTCCGTAAACCTTTTGAAAGTTTCTTCTGTCGAGATATCATCTTCTTCCCTCCTATTGAATGCGTTGTCGTTGGTTTGAGATTATCATCTAGCTTGCTAATATTTAGTGTGTGCGTCTATGTGCCATGCAGCTCCCCGCTACAAGTCTATACTCTCTTCTTTTCTGAACTTTCTAATCACATTAATATTTCATGCCTCTCTGCGTCCTTTGTGATCTGCGGTGACTTTAACATGCCAACGGTTGAGTGGGAACTAAGCTCTAGAAGGATTGTGTCACATAATGAGATATCAATTTCATTGTCATCCTTTTCGTCTCTATGCTTGCTAACGCAGTTAAACTATTTCCCAAACTTAAACAATAGATTGCTGGACCTCATTTTTACTAACAATCCCATGAGCATAATCTCAGTTTCTCAACCATCAACCCCTTATGTCAAACCAGATTCTCACCATCCTCCACTTGAAATGCAACTATCGCTTTGCATCTTGCGCCATAGGAATAACAAAGCTTTTTATAGATACAACTTCTACAAGGCAAACTATGAAGCTATTCAATTAGAGCTTTCTGAGATCAGTTTGCAGTTTCTCTCTCATTTTACTGATGTCAATGATGCTGTCACGGCCTTCCATAATAAACTCAATAATATTATAATGAATTTCGTTCCCCGTAGTCGTCCTCCTCGCAAAAAGAACGCTCCTTGGTTCACACCAGAAGTTTCAGAAGCTTTAAAGCTAAAAGACATAGCGCGTAAAAAGTTACAGCGTTTCGATTCAGACACGTATCTCTCGTCTTATAAACAACTACGTAAGAATGCCAAAATGGTCACCAAGCTTGCAATGCATTCATATTTTAACACCATCGAGGCCTCTTTACAATCAAACAATCCTAAATCTTTCTGGACGTATGTCAATTCCCTCAACTCAACTTCAAATATACCTAGCTCTGTTAGCCTGCATGGGAAACAAGCGTCTGATGGTCAGGCCATATGCGATATATTTGCAGACCATTTTGCTTCTGTTTTCCAATCATCTTCGTCATCCTTACCCATTCTCCTAACTAACCATTCCTCTCATTTGAGCACCATTTTGACAACACCTTCCGAAGTCGCAAGTATAATCGACTCCATTGATGTTAACGTGAGTTCGGGCCCAGATGGAGTCCCGAACTTTTTTGTGAAAACGCTGTCCTTGTCCTTAAGCTTACTCTTGTCAATATTATTTAATATCAGCCTAACTGTAGGGACATTCCCAGCAATTTGGAAAAGAGCCAACATCTTACCAATTTACAAATCAGGGGACCATAGCTTAGCACTTAATTACAGGCCTATATCCCTTCTCTCGTGTTTTGGAAAACTTTTTGAGAAAATTTTTCATAACCGAATATATGATGCAATCTCCAATGACTTCGCTAAACAGCAGCATGGTTTCGTCAAGGGACGGTCAACGGTAACCAATTTGGCTGAATTTACCAATGCGCTTGCCCTATCACTTGATGAAGGTCAGCAAGTGGACGTGATTTACACGGACTTCGACAAAGCCTTTGATATGGTAGACCATAGTCTATTACTGAAGAAACTTGAGGTTTTTGGCCTCTCTGGCCCCCTTCTTACATGGCTTTCCTCCTTTCTGACAAATCGTTCTTCATCGGTTACTTGGTGTGGCTGCTCACCGTACGTTTTCTCTCCTTCTTCTGGAGTACCTCAAGGTTCAATCCTCAGCCCTCTTCTATTTAATGTTTTCATAAATGATCTACCAACTGTGTTGACATCAGATTGTCTGCTCTTCGCAGATGATTTAAAAATCTTTAAAGTCGTCTATTCACAAATGGACTGTAGTGACTTTCAATCTGACTTAGACTCCCTCTTTCGATGGTGCTCTATGAATCGTCTTCCTTTCAACGTGTCCAAATGTCTGCATATGTGTTTCACCAATAAGCGTACGCCTCTTGCCAATGCGTATTCAATTAACGGATCACTGCTATCTACGGTGGATCATTATAAAGACCTAGGTGTTATACTGGATACACATTTAAAATTTGATGACATAACCTCTAGAGCATCGCAAATCGTTGGTTTTGTACTACGATGCTCTCATAGAACATTCAGTATTCATAACTGTGTTCGCCTTTTCATCCTGTTGGTTCGCTCCATTCTCGAGTATGCCTGTCAAGTATGGTCACCCCGTTTCATTTATCGATCGGAGGCTGTCGAATCAATCCAGCGCAAGTTCACACCCACTCTCTTATATACATATAACCTTTCGTATCGCTCCTACAGTGAACGTCTAAATTTCCTTCATATCCCACCTCTCGACATTAGAAGACAATTTTTAGATTCATGCTTCCTTTTTAAGCTCTCCAGAGGCCTCATAGCATCGGACCTATGCAATGCATTACATGTACGTGCGCCATTGAGGATACGATCATCCAATCACTTTATCGTTCCATTTGCAAAAACCGACACGTATCTGTACTCGCCTTTGGTGCGATCTATAAGAGCCTACAATAATCTTCATGGAATGCTCTCAATATTAATGGTTAACGTAGCCTTCTTTTTAGGGTTTTGTAAAATAAATTTACAAAACCCTACTAGTTTCGCGACCAGTCTGTCCGTCTGTCCGTCCGTCCGTAAGTCACAGCAGTTTTTCTCGAAAACCACTTAAGCTAGAAACATCAAATTTTGTGTGTGGGTGTAAAGTGGTGATCTCTTCAAAGTTCAACTACAAAAAAAAATTTAAAAGATAATTAAGGGGGGTCTCCCCATATAGGAGAGTGACCTCCCGAAAAAAAATTTCATTGAAGGTAGCCGATATGGGTATCAAATAAAAGGTCTTGATGAGAACTTTTCAAAACAGGTCTTAGTTTTGCAAAATTTGCTTCGAGAGGCGCACAGGGAGGGGAAATACACGAAAAATTTGTGCCCCCCCCCTCGCGATTGGACACCTGTGATCCGAAAAATCTGAAAAAAATCAGGAATATAGGCCTTGGTGAATACAACAACAAAAAATACGTTAGAAGTTGAAATTCACTCAACTTTGTTAGTAATAGTATGATTTATCGATTTTATGTTTTCTCGAATAAAATCTTAACAGTACCCTTCAATTCAATGAAATTCAGCACCTAGATGTCTATTTATAAGGTTGACCTATCCTGAAAGTTTCATAAAGATTGAATCATATTTAGCGAAGTTATAGTGGTTTGAATTTTCCTGTATTACTATGGAACAATATGCGCTGCATTTATTACTATGGCTATGGCTATGGAACAACATGCGTTTTTTACCGACTCGGACACTACAGTCTTGCTAGGATTTGCATGAAAATTTCAGGAATGATAGGTGTCACGTATATCTTTGAGAATCGGTTCAGCTAGTGGTATCAGTAATCGTAAAACAAAATAGTGGCTATTTCAAATGCGAAGATTGAATAGTTTTGAGTTATTTTTTCCCAACTTCAACGTTTAAGGTGCATGCTTTGAACACTTGATTCAATTTAATGAATGACTGAAGATGAGTACCTACAATCAATGCTCATAAGTGAAACAAGTCAAGGAGGTGGGAGAGAGCTCCTAGCAAAAGGGTTTTGTAACCATTCTAAGATTCGAAAAAATTGGCCACTAATCGATGATAACAGTACAGGCCCCTGAAAAAAAACTTCATCAAACGTAGCCGATATCAGTATGAAATGAAAGCTTTTCAAAACAGTTGTTAAACTGTCAGTTTTTGCTTCAGTGGGGGCACAGGGGGGAAATACATGAAAAATGTGTTTCCTCCGTCGCGGATGGACATCTGAAATAATTATCAAGGGAGATATTTATGAGTATAACAATACCAAAAACCTCAGAAGTCGAAATTCGTTCAACTTTGTTAATAATAGTATGATCTTCGTATTTCATATTTTCTCCAATAAAATCGTCTTTGACATGTTTCTTGATTTGATTTGATCTGGTGACTGCACTTTGTAAATTGAATACAAAACCCTTCTGACATGAGCGTAGGTCTGTTTACCCAACTTGTTTAATTTTGTTTTTGTATTTTCCTTATTTTCGCCTATTTTGTAATTGGATTTAGTAAATCTGTAAATAGGATAATATGCCCGCCCGCCCAGCTGCGATACGTTCTGATTTTAAATCAATATGCATCGTAACAGAACTGGCTTATAATCCATTCGAAGAATCAGTCAAAACACATCTCGTTGCCGCTAACGAGACTTGAACAAAGGACCTTTCTCATGAGATGTGTACTCTAAACCACTACACCACATATTTATTTTAAACCAACCTTATATGACGCTTTATTATAAAAGTAAGCGTTTTATTATTTTTTCATTCATGAATGTCAAATCTCAAATGGAAAGGCTTAATAAGGATGCCACTCCATATAAATAGGCTAACTCCAAGATAAGCTCATTCATGGTATCAGCGAAGCCGGTCGTATTAACCATTATGGACGGAATTGTTAGAAATGATTTTTTTATATTTTTGATAAATATTCGAGTTGAGGAGCATCCAGGCAACATTATTTTTGTTGAAAAATTAAGTGCCCCAGGTTTGAGTTCTGGGCCATGTGGCATATAACTTTGGTTTAAAGCCCTACGAGCAAAAGATAAGGCACATCGTATTTTCAAAATACTCGGCACTATTGAAGCCAGATCTAATTTTGGCGGGCTGCGCGGTATTGCCAAGAAAGAAATTAAATATGCTCTGAAGATTTATTTCAGTAGCCTGGATAGTTATCTTGTGGTCTATAATACAAAGCTTTTTTAGTCTTATATAAGGTCGCTGAAATCCTCTTTTTCCAGTCCTAATAAGGTCTAGTGGAATGGTGCAGAAGTTTTTTCTGCTCAATAAATTAACGGCTCATTCGCCCAATTTTTTTCTTCGATTTTTTTCTACTCCCGTTGCAGCTGTGCATCCTATTGTCTTACCTAAGCGTTTTCTTTTCTCAATCTCCTTTGTTTGTACAGATGAACCTGAAGTCGAATTTTTGATCAATGCTCTTCATTCTAATATCAGCTCTGGAGTGGATGATTTGGCAAACATATTTGTGAAGTCATTCACCCCATCGCTAAGTTTTCCGTTGCCGCTCCTCTTAAATCTACGTTTGAGTACTGAAATTTTGCCTAACTCTTGGAAAATAGTTAATATTGTGTCTATTTTCTAAAGTGGTGATCCTACGTCAGTTTCTAATTATCGCCCAATTTCCTTAATTTCCTGCTTTCCAAAGTTACTTTAATAAATGGTTCATAATCGATTCCCAAACTAATTAGCTCCTATTATTGCTCCAGAGTAGCATGGCTTTCTCAAAGGATACTTCTCTACCTCTAATTCAATGGAGTTCACAAATAGTATTGCAAGACCTTTGGATAACCAAATGCAAGTTGATGTGATCTTCACAGATTTCTCCAAGGTCTTTGACACTGTGAATCATCTTCTTTTTTTTCGTAAGCTTGAACCTCTTGGCATCTCGGGTGCTCTTCTATCTTGGATGTCATTTTGTCTATCGTGTCGTCACTGTCGAGTAAGTTTCCCTTGTACTACGCCTAGTTTTTTTTATCGATCATCTGGTGTTCCACAAGGTTCAATTCTTGGGCCTCTTCTCTTTTCATCCTTCATAAATGGTCTCCCCTACGTTATTAATTCCTCTTACCTCGTGTATGTTTATGCCCTCAAAGTGTTTGGAGCAGTCAAATCCCATTAAGACCGTCAGTTCCTTCAAAATGATCTGAATGCTCTAAATAAATGGTGTACTTCAAACTATTCATATTTTAACATTACTGAATGTCATAAAATGACTTTATTCTTCAAGGACTCTCTTTTTAATTTTAATTATATATTAAATGATACTTTGCTCTCTGAAGTATTCAGTCATAAAAACCTTGGAGTAACTTTTGATCCAAAATTCAAATTTGATGAACATATTTTAAATGCAATTACTAAGGCGTCTAGAGTTTCGGGGTTCATCGTAAGGCATGTACATAAATTTAATAGCATACCTTCTTCTCTCCGCCTATTTGATTGTCTTGTTCACTATTTGCTCAAATACTGTTATCTGGTCCCCGCGATTTGGTGTCTTCTTTAGAAACTGTCCAAAGAATGTTTACGCGTTTTCTTCCCTTAAATTTAATTTGCCGTATCAGCCCTATGAAAGTCGTTTATCCTTCCAATCTCTTCCGTTTCTCATATAACAACAAACTTATTTCAACCAATGTTTTTTGTGTAAACTTTGCTGCTATTAAGTCAGTCAAATATCTTTTCTGAGCTGCGTTTCCGACAAAAATTTCATTTAAATTGGATCAGTTCGTCATCCCATATGCTAGAACTGACTAGTATTTACATTCACCAATTTTAAGAATCGTAACAAATCATAATAATCTTGGGCTTTGTCCTTTCCCTCTTCCTACAATTGTTGTCACTTAATTATTTTTAATTTAATATTCTTTTAATTATACTTTGCGTTCCATTTTGTTATTGGTTTCTATTCAGTCTGTTAGATGAAAAATAAATAAATAAATAGCAACGTTTAGGCCAAGACGAGCATTGTAGGAACAACGACATTGGCAGTACTGCTAGCTTCCTCTCTCTCTCTGATAGCTATACGCTGCGTCGCTATATGTACAATCAATTGTGTGTGCTAACTCACTACTAGAAGTGAATAGTGTTAAACTCTGTTTCTACTTTTTTCACTATTATATTAAGCAGAAATCAACAATGATTCTGAGTCCAGCTGCCGCAATCAACATGAAAACTGTGAATTGAATATAGGCATATTCAGTGTAAGAGAAAGTGACTCAGCGCCGTTTGGACCTCGTTCACACATATGTGTTCGGTCCAATTACATGTTTCTATCAAAACTTGTATGCATCAAAAGTGTTTTTATAAAAAGAAAACTCAATCGAAGTGAAAATTCAATAACTTCTCTACAAAGACTAATGGGAAGATCAACCGCAAATACGAGTAGTAGCGGAATTCAAGGCCTCAAGCGACAAACCATAAGGGTAAAGTATGCTTTTTGGTTATACCAAATGAAATGGCTAATTATGGAAGCGGATCTATGGGCAACAATTGAAATTGGAGAAGATGAACCTGCGTTGGTAGCGAGCCCAAGAGAGAAAAGGGCATACATATCATGCCAAGAAGGAGCACACCATTATATGGCTCTTGTGATCTGTGTTGAACAACAGATGCACATACGTTTCCTTCGAAAGCCAAAAGACGTAAAGTAAGAATTACAAAAGTTGTATTCACTGAAGGACAACAAATATTGTACCGCTTAGCTCAGATGAAAACTTTATTCATATTGAATGAGTTACTACAAAACGACAGAAAATTATCTAGGAAAAATTAATAAAATAGTTGCAGATTTGTCAAATATCGGTGATGTGACTGTAGATAGAAATTCAGCCATGATTGTATGTATTATGTGGACTATCAGACGATTGGACTGCTACTATATCAGCTCTTTGCAACTTCCAGATAATGAATTCACATGTGCAAAGATCAAACACCACTTACTAGCAGTAGAGCTTAGATGTCAAAAAAATAATAGCAAGCAAACTGTAGTGCCTATGAAAGCCGAAAGAAAGTCTACCTCAAACAGAGAAAGTTAAAAAATAGAAGACAAAAATGTGCCAAAACTCGAAAAAAACTAAGAATCAAAAGGATAACAAAACATGCTTTTATTGCAAAAGAATAGGTCACATAGCAAAAGGTTGGCGAAAGGAGTAGACTTTGAGAAGCAAAATTGCTGTGAATTTGAGCGCCTTTTGTGGTAAACTACGAAATCCAATAACAGATGGATTTTACTCTCTGGCGCATATTGGTGGATGGTCAAGGGTTTTCCAATAAGAGGTGTTATTTTGAATAGCCCGCTATTTCGGTAATATCATTTTTGAAGCTGTTAATTTTGCCATTTGACAAGTAAAACTACGCCATTAATAAAAATGGAACGTTACATGCTTCAAAAATGCATTGAAATTATTAAAATTCACTATAAAAATGGTGAAAATTTCGCCGAGACGGTTCGTAAAACTCGAACGTTTTGGCTCGTCGTGAAGCACCTTGTCGGTTCGCAATAAGAAACAGGTGGAAAAATTCGAGCCGTTGGGACAACTTAGTGATGTGAAGAATAAAACCCGTGCACGTCACTCAAGAACAGCCGAGAATATTTCTGCTGTAGCCGAAAGCGTTGAAGAAAACCCAGGTTTGTCCATTCATCGTCATTCTTTGGAATTAGGCATTCCACAAACGTCATTACACCGTATTTCGCATAAAAATTTGGGTCTTAAAGCTTATAAAGTTCAGTCAACACAAGAACTCAAGCCGGTCGATCATCAACAACGTCGTGTCTTTGCTGATTGGGCTTATGAAATGCACAAATATGATCCGGAATTCCATCGAAAAATCATCTTGAGTGATAAGGCCCATTTCTACCTCGGCGGCTTCGTCAACAAGCAAAATTGTCGCATCTGAGGCTCAGAAAAGCGAAGAGTTATTGTTGAAAAGCCTCTTTATCCTTGACGTGTGACTGTTTGGTGCGATTTGTGGCCCGGCGGAGTCATTGGACCTTACTTTTTGGTAAATGAGGCTGGAGCAAGAGTTACGGTGAATCGATTGCGCTATCGAGAGATGATTAACGATTTTTTATGACCGGAATAAGATAGTATTGATCTGGACAACGTTTACTTTCAACAAGACGACGCTACGTGCCACACAAGCAACGAAACCATTGATCTTTTACGGGAAAAGTTTTCGGACCGTGTTATCTCTCGAAGAGGTGATCACAATTGGCCACCGAGATCTTGTGATTTAAAACCTTGCGACTTCTTTCTTTGGGATCACGTGAAAGAGAAGGTCTACGGCAACAGCCCAGCGTCGATTCAAGACCTCAAAGATGGTGTTCGGGAGGTTATCGAGAACATAGGGCAGCCTTTTTGGGATTTGGTTATGGAAAATTTCATGAAAAGGATATGGTCCTGTAAGCGTGTCGTGGTGATCATTTGCCTGATATTATTTTTCACTATTAACGGCATACATTTTTCTTATAATGAAATAACCATCCAATCATATGTATTAAAAAATGGCATTTTTCTTTCAATATCAAAGTAACACCATTTATTGGATAACCCTGTAGATGAGCGAATACTGTGGGAACAGGCACCGTTAGTGTAAAAGTTGAGGGTAATTTAGAGCTTGCGATCAGATTCAAAGCAAAAAATAAATATAAATCGTGAGATTTACTTATTGAAAATGATAAAAAAGTTTTATTTAATAGGAAAGGCTGCTCAATATACGACAAAAAGTTAACTTGCTAAGAGGCAAAAAACAAAGATCGGTAGTATGTAATAAATTAAAAACTATTTGAGAAAAATCTCTCATCAGAACACATGTGATTATTTGCGCCAATCCTCGCGTCAGCATTTACCTACCTACCTGCTGCCGAAGATTTATGGTTCACTCTACAGCATGTGTTCGGTTTTTTCTGGAGGCTAGATTGATTGTGGATACTATGTGAGTATATCAAAATTATGATGTAAAATTTGTCCTACAACATTTGAAATAAATACAATTCCAGAAAAAAACGTATTCAAAAGAAAAACATATGGTGATAGTGAAATGAATGTATCTTTTTGCATTCACGCAATAGTGAATATCACCATATTCACGTTTATGAAGAAAAGAAAAAGCTGAGTAAGCAGGAAGCTGCTCCAACCAGAAGGTCCTTGTAAGCATCCTAGGGTTTGAAAGAAGTTTTCTAATATCATGAATCGATAACTTGAATTCTTCTTCTTCTTCGTAGCACTAGAGCCCCTCTCAGGCCTTCACTTCGATAACTTGAATTGTTCATCCAATACTTCGATAAGAAAAATGTTTGAATTTATGCAATATATGCTGAGTTCCTTTCATAAGAATATTTTTTTTTGTGGTAGGGAGGTAAATACCATTTATGCACAGAGTGTGGGACTCCCATGTTCGAAAGAAGGCGACTGGACTACCCACTAAACACCTCCCCAGTCAACCTGGGAACCCAGCCTGGAATCGTTTGACAAATTACTTCGGGCCAGGTCTCCTTTTGTTTCGCCACAAGACACCTTCAGGCTGGGGGATCCCTTTCCTAGCAGGAGGGGAGAGGGGAAGAGGAAGTGTCAGACCAACGATCCCCTAGCCCCAAAGCCCCCAGCTGCTGTGAGTCCCTTTTATCTTTTAGGACTGCCCGAGCATAATGTGCCACCTGGTTCCATTTGTCAACCGATTCGAGCATCATCGCGACTATATCATCCAGGGTGAGCTCTCCCGTCTCCCTATAGAGGTTACTTCGCAGCGTGGCCCATTTTTGCACGCGAAAACTGTGTGGCAGGCATTGTTCTCCTCTCCTGGGCAATACCGACAATCGGAGGACCGTGACTTACCAATCTTGTGCAGGTAAGACTGAAAACACCCATGCCCGCTCAAAAGCTGGGTCAGATAGAAGTCAGTCTCACTACGCCCTCAATTTAGCTATGGTCTCACATCCGGGATGAGGCGCGCAGTCCACCTTTCATTCGTGCAATTCACCCAAGACTGCTGCCAATCGTTGAGCGAGCGCTTTTTCTACTCGCGGATAACCGTCTCACTCGCATCCTCGTTTTGGCGCAGGTGAATAGCGCGGCGCTCTCTAGCAAGGAGGGCGACAGGTTTCACGCCTGCAATAACTCTCACCGCCAAATCAGACACTGTCGGATACGAAGATGCAATCCTCAGTGCTCCTCTTCTCTGTATCTGTGCCAAACGTTTTCGGCATACTTTTTTGCTTGAGAGCGTCGCCCCATACTTCTGTTCTGTACAGTAATACTGATTCTACAGCACTTATCAAGAGGCGTCTTCTTGATGGGCTGGGTCCCACTGCGTTGGCCATAAGTTGACTCAGAGCCGAAACTCCTGAAGCAGCCCTCTCAGCAGTTGCCCTGATTTGCTCAGAGAAACTCATACATAAGAACATTGCAGCCGTCATTTTGATCCAGCTAAACAAATTTTTCTGAATGCTCGGCTGGTTAAACATATGCAAATTAAACACAATTTCTTAAATTTTCATGATGTCATATGACTATAACTCACTTGATTATGATCACAATTCAATTTCCATAAAATGTTGTGAGCATAAAAATCTTGTATTGGTCTACATACAATAAAATTTCAAGATGTTTAAGGGTACTATTTTGATTTTATGGGAGAAAACGTAAAATCTACAAAGCATAGGAAAAAAGTAGAGTGGATTTGGATTCGTATTCAACCTCAATTTGATATCTTCGTTCAAGTTTATTTTAGAGCGACAGTCCCAGCGAATTTTTTGTGCTGCGCGGGAGGCCAGTAATGCGAAGCATTGATGTCTATTGATGCTTGGGATGACATAGCAATCTCATTGCACCTCGGAACAAATTTGAAATAGTCTATGGCAATCGTTGAGCACGAGTTCAGAGTTCCACTGTGACGGTAAAATACGAGTAGTGTTTTTGTAAATTTGGACGTTGGGTATTCAAAAAACAAAAATATTTCCCGTATGGGCGAAAACGGATTTATTAGCGGAGTACGGGAGCAACTCGGAAAAACAAAAGTTAGGACACACATAGATGCCTGCTTCTATTTTGCATGTCAGACAACCTTCGTTTTAGGCACTGTTCTATCTATAAGTGAGGAGTTAATTCCTACTGTCACAAGAAACATATCCTGCAGAGATCCACTTCGTCAACCAAATATTTGGCAAAGTCTAGCAAATATGAGTTTATTTGCTTCTCGTTGGTAGATGGAAGCTATTAATATTTGCAATAGAGTTCCTCATATTATTAAATTTAAAATGTAGGAAGTAAAAATGTCGAAGATGAAAAAAATATTAAATTCTTAAATCAAAATAACATCTTTCCTTTTCAGCAGTCATTTTTTTAAGGAGGAAAGGAAGACCCAAGATGAGTATGCCACCGAGGTGTAGGGTTTTAGCAATCCGTAACTGATCGGTTCGGTGGATTGGTTCGGCCCGCATTAGATATTTTAACTTAGCGTTCTCGTTAAATTATATTTATTCGATTTGTGAATTCGAGTAGCTTATTTCTGGCACCAAGTCGGTGAATAATCGGGAACGCATGGTTTTTTTAGGGTTTTGTACTAAAATACAAAACCCTATTGCAATCACGACCT
The DNA here is from genome assembly GCA_963969285.1 of Odontomyia ornata. Taxonomy (NCBI): domain Eukaryota; kingdom Metazoa; phylum Arthropoda; class Insecta; order Diptera; family Stratiomyidae; genus Odontomyia; species Odontomyia ornata. Next base: position 21,921,757 of record OZ017738.1, on the reverse strand, counting down.
GTGTCCGTCTGTCCGTCCGTCCGTCCGTCCGTCCGTCCGTCCGTCCGTCCGTCCGTCCGTCCGTCCGTCTGTATGTCACAGCACTTTTTCTCCGAAACTATAAAAGCTACAGCTATGAAACTTTGTGGAAAGGTCAGAAGTGGTGACTTCTTGAAAGTTCAAGGGTCAAAAAATTTTTCAAAGGGGTTTAAGGGGGGTCTCCCCATATAGGGAGGTGACCCCTCAAAAAAAAAATTTCACCATTGGTAGTCGAATAGGGTGTCATTGGAAAGGTCTCAATGAGATCTTTTCAAAACAAGTCTTAAAATTGCCTTATGAGTACCGAGGAGGGCAGGGGAAGGGGAAATGTACGAACTTTTCGCGTACCCCCCCCTCGCGATTGGACGCCTTTCATCCGAAAAATCTGAAAAAAATCATGGATGTAGGCCTATATGAGTACAACAACAACAAATACATGAGAAGTCAAAATTCACTCAACTTTGTTAGTAATAGTATGATTTATCGATTTTACGTTTTCTTGAATAAAATCTAGACGGTACCCTTAAATTCAATAAAATTTAGGATACAGATGCTTATTTATAAGATTGATCTTTCCTGAAAGTTTCATAAAGATCGAACAGTATTTAACGTAGTTATACCGATTTGAATTTTCCTGCATTACTATGGAACAATATGCCCTGTATTACTATGGAAACATATGGCTATGGAGCCATATGCGCTTTTACCCGACTTAGACACTACAGCTTTGCTAGGATTTGCATGAAAATTTCAGGAATGATAGGTTTCATGAAGATGAGTTCATACAATTGAAACAAGTCGAAAAAGCAGGAGACAGCTCCTAGCAAAAGGGCTTTGTAACCATTCTAGGATTCGAAAAGCAGGCCATGAATCGATGATTACAGTACAGAGGAGTGGCCCCTGAAAAACAATTTCATGAAAGGTAGCCGATATGAGTATCAACTGAAGGTTCTCTATGAGAGCTTTTCAGAACAGTTCTTAAACTGACGGTTTTTGCTTCAGTGGGGGCACAGGAGGGGGGAATACTTGAAAAATGTGTTTCCTCCCTTGTGAATGGACACCCGTGATCTTAAAAAATCTGAAATAATTATCAAGAGAGATATTTGTGGGTATAACTATAACAAATACCTCAGAAGTCAAAATTCTTTCAACTTTGCTAATAATAGTATGATCCTCGAACATGACATGTTTCTTGATTTTATTCGTTACTGGTTACTGCATTTTGTATGTTGAGTACAAAACCCTTCTGACATGAGCATAGGTCTGTCTACCCAACTTGTTTAATGTTGTTTCCTTCTTGTTTCTCTTTTTTGGACTAGTTGCCCGGTCTGAAGGAGATGAAAATTAGGTCAAATAAAGTATAATTGTTTAGTTGAAAGTGTATAGACGCGTTTTAATCAGGCATTTGATCCGGTGGCTGGTAAAATTGTGTGTTGTGTAGCCTGCCAGCAACCACTCCAGAGTAAACTAAGAGCACCCGGACTTGTTGATCTGATGGGTACAGTCCGTTGGCACCTTCCAAGACTTCACATATATAATCGATAAGTGGTCGGCTTAGATTTCCTTCGGCAAATTTTGAAGCGTAGCGACAAAATATTAAATCATTACAATTTTTAAGATAAATATGTCACCATACTAATAGATAAGGTAACAGTAGTGACTGGAGCGATGAAAATTGCAAGAACGTGGTTGAAAAAAACAACTAGGGATACAAAGAATATATTCAGCGGCCAACTTCGATCAAAGTAGAACTCAATAGCTCCTTCCGACGGCTAGCCAAAAAAGTGTGCCGAAAAAAGAAACAACTGACCATCAAAACTTATTCCAACAGGTGAACGAAAGTATGGCTATACATAAAGTTGGATTGGCATATACCTGTATTAAATAACTAAGAGTTGGCTTCAATCCACAATCAAGTATTTGCAAAAGTGTACAAGGATCAATCATAACAACAGATAGTTGGAATATTTCTAGAAGCAATTCACTGAGCCCCTTACAATAAGTTAAGCTGTGAATATTCTAAAAGCAGAGCAAGAGATCCCAGTTTTACCATCAAATAAAGACAAAGTACAGGCAGTAGAACATCACCTCAGAAAGGAGTAAGCATTCTTGATTAGTTGGAATGCCAGCAGAACTGCTTCAGAGTGGGTGTGCTCATCTAAGAAACATAATTGCAAAATATGATCAGCGGAAGAGTTACCAGGGGGCTAGCGAAGACATTTAATTTGCCCTGTCCACAAAAAGGGGGAAAATTTAAGGTGTGAGAATTATAGAAAAATTAATATAAAGTACTGTTGCGATCACCAAGTGTCACATATTGAAAATTTATTCTCATCTAGAAGAATTTTTAATCATTAGCAATTAATGGTTAAAATTAAAACACCCAAAAGTTGCTTATGTATAAATTTATTTTCATTATGTGATAATAACAACAACGAACATTTATTGGTGTCACTAAATGGCAGATTTTGCCTTACCATTTAATGATGCAACACATCTGGGCATTGTTTTCAGTGACCAGCTTTCATTAGCTGATTGCTGACGTGGTGCACTATGGAATATTGTTAAGCGTACAACTGAGAAGAACCAGCCAAACAAGTGCTATGGAGCATCAGATCTGCGTTTTTCTGACGGGATGTGTTGACAACGGTAGTTGCTGGCTAATGAACTTTCCAGCAAGAGATTTGAGATCATTCTAGTTGGGACAGTGAGTCTAGCGGTAGCAAGAGTCTGGACAGGACATTAAGGTCAAGAAAATATTGAAAGATTGGAGGCTGTTTGAAACAGGAGAAGAAAAGATCAAACCGGTGATAGTGTGAAAAAGTAAAGTTTGGAATATTCTTGCGGTTTAAGAGTATTTTTGAAACTGAAGGTAGTGACGTAAAGAATATTATGGCAGTCTAAAAGCATATCTGAAAGAAAAAACTGAACAAATTATTTGTTGAGCAAAAAATCATTAATAATGTCGCGTGTTAACCCTTTACGGCGCAAGAACGTGTTTTTATTTTTTTAAATTGAAAATATGTTAAGATGAGCTATATAATAACGGTAAAAATAGTGAAAAAATCATATGTAAGAAAAGGTATTTATTTTTGAAAAAAACAAGTTGGGTAAACAGACCTACGCTCATGTCAGAAGGGTTTTGTATTCAATTTACAAAATGCAGTCACCAGATCGAATCAAATCAAGAAACATGTCAAAGACGATTTTATTGGAGAAAATATGAAATGCGAAGATCATACTATTTTAAACAAAGTTGAACGAATTTCGACTGCTGAGGTTTTTGGTTTTGTTATACTCATAAATATCTCCCTTGATAATTATTTCAGATGTCCATCCGCGACGGAGGAAACACATTTTTCATGTATTTCCCCCCTGTGCCCCCACTAAAGCAAAAACTGACACTTTAACAACTGTTTTGAAAAGCTCCCATGAAAACTTTCATTTCATACTCATACCGGCTACGTTTGATGAATTTTTTTTCAGGGGCTACTCTCCTGTGCTGAAATCATCTATTCATGGCCAATTTTTTTCGAATCCTAGAATGGTTACAAAACCCTTTTGCTAGGAGCTCTCTCCCACCTCCTTGACTTATTTCACTTATGAGCATTAATTGTAGGTACTCATCTTCAGTCATTCATTGAATTGAATCAAGTGTTCAAAGCATGCACCTTAAACGTTGAAGTTGGGAAAAAATAACTCAAAATTATTCAATCTTCGCATTTAAAACAGCCACTATCTTGTTTTACGATTACTGATACTACTAGCTGAAACGATTCTCAAAGATATACATGACACCTATCATTCCTGAAATTTTCATGCAAATCCTAGCAAAACTGTAGTGTCTGAGTCGGTAAAAAGCGCATGTTGTTCCATAGCCATATGTTGCCATAGTAATACATGCAGCGCATATTGTTCCATAGTAATACAGGAAAATTCTAACCGCTATAACTTCGCTAAATATTATTCAATCTTTATGAAACTTTCAGGATAGATCAATCTTATAAATAGACATCTATGTATTGAATTTCATTGAATTTAAGGGTACCGTTAAGATTTTATTCAAGAAAACATAAAATCGATAAATCATACTATTACTAACAAAGTTGAGCGAATTGCGACTTCTCACGTATTTGTTGTTGTTGTACGTACCAAGGCCTACACCCCTGATTTTTTTCAGATTTGTCGGATCACAGGTGTCCAATCGCGAGGGGGGGGGACACAAATTTTTCGTGTATTTCCCCTCCCTGTGCGCCCCTCGAAGCAAATTTTGCCAAACTAAGAACAGTTTTGGAAAGTTCTTATCAAGACCTTTCATTTGATACCCATATCGGCTACCTTCAATGAAATTTTTTTTTCGGGGGGTCACTCTCCTGTATGGGGAGACCCCCCTTAAATACCTTATAAAATTTTTTTGTAGTTGAACTTTGAAGAGATCACCACTTTACACCTACATACAAAATTTGATGTTTCTAGCTTAAGTAGTTTCCGAGAAAAACTGCTGTGACACACGGACGGACGGACGGACGGACGGACGGACGGACGGACGGACGGACGGACGGACGGACGGACGGACGGACAGACGGACAGACGGACAGACTGGTCGCGAAACTAGTAGGGTTTTGTAAAATTATTTTACAAAACCCTAAAAATGAGATGCAGATGTGCATCATGGTGTAAAAACATATTAATATTCACGAACTGTGGTAAGAACGGAAACAGTTATTGTTTTTACTAAAACATAAGGCTACGCCACACTTCTCACATTCCGTTTGGGCTGTTCCAGTACATCCCGGATATTTCCACCGAAGCCTTTTGTCGGTCCAAACAGGCCAGTGCCCTAACTGATCCAATCTGATATCTTTTAGCGGGATGTGCTGACAAGGCCCTTTTTTCTTCTTGTCCTGGATGAGTGCTTCTACATCACTAGTACGCTTCAGCTGGTTCGTACCTTTATATTTGGCTAAGGTTTTAGCAACTTCTAGTCGAAAATCAGCAGAATTTAGCACGTTGACATTATTTTCCGTGTTAGCATGAATTCTTCTATACAATAGCCAAGAATTAGTCATGGTCATGTCCAGGAAATGGTAAAAGAGCCTTATAAACCAACGTTTGCTCCGAAGTCTAATTTTACAATGACCCATTACGGAGTCCATGGGGTCTACACCTCCCATGTGACGATTATAATCTGCCACAAAAAAAGGGTTGTTCAACATTAATTTGTTTCTTTTGCGACCTGTTGAATCTACTTACGATAGATGTGGAATTTGTGCCAGCAAAGTTGGATGCTACATTCACAATTTTATTATCTCTTCAGGCAAGCTTGCAACCTGTTCAATCGATGTGCCCCTAGGCTGTTTTTTCTGCTGTTTTTCTTCTGGGAGTTTACAGTTCCGGATCCGGTTTCTCCGAACGGTGCCCAAAGCTAATATACCACGGTGTGACAAGAATTCAATCAAGGGTAGCGATGTATAATAGTTATCAAAAAACAGTCTATAGTTTTGGCTGGCAGGAATCTCTCTGGCAAGTCGGACCACTACATTAGATGAGGCACTTAATTGAGGCTCGTCATCTGCGCATATATTCTCTTGGTCACTGTAAACTTCAAATTTGTAGCCATATCCACTTACACCACAAATAACGAACAGTTTGAAGTCCCACTTGTGGGGTTTGTCTGGCAAAAATTGCTTTAGAGCACTAAGTGCTTTAGTTGAACACATTTGTTCATCAACAGACAGATTTTGCTCTAGAGGCACTTTTTTAAAGTTATGATTCAGCTTTTCAATTATTGGCCTGATTTTATAAAGTCAATCAGAATTTGGCTGACTATACGGTAACATTTTAGAGTTATCATTGAAAAGTAGTACTTGCCTCAGAAACTCAAACCGTTTAAGTGTCATTATCTAACGTATGTTGGCATAGCCATATTTTTGTGACCAGTACATTCGAACATTGGGCAGGGCAATTATGGACATGAAGTAAATAATTCCAATAAACTGTCTTAATTCCTGGCTTGTAACATTTATAGGTTTACTGGCATCTTTTTGCACGCTGTACAGGTTTGTTTCGTCTCTTATGAGATCCACAATGTCGTCAGTAAATAAGTAAGAAAATACCTGGTAAGGCGTCTGTAATTCCAATATTTCATTTGATGACTTGGGAGATCCCATAAGCCTCATCTGGTCCTCATTTAGTTCTAAGTTTTTATTTATTTTTTTGGGATCACATGCACTTCGTGAAGTTGTGTTGACTTTGGAGCTGGTACCGGGTACTGAAACAGCAGGCGGTATCTCACATGGTTGAACTGTAGTGCTTGTACTGGTCTCAGAGCTCGGTAGCAAGATGTCATCTTCCTGATCTTCTAGGAAGGGTATTTCTGGTTCCTCATCCGAATCTTGGCGTAAATTTCGATTTTCTAACATGTACAATGGATCAGCTACATCGTCGTCGTCTGAAAAGTCTAAGCCATCCTTACTATCTTGCCATTGGCTTAGAATAATTTCTAATTCGACAGTTGACAAAGGCCTAGAGCCTGAACATGGAAACCTCAAATTCATATTGAGCCTGAAAGAGAAAATATTCCTCTCACGAAAAAAGAAATAAAATATAACAGTTTAGCGCAGTGTTGCATTACTGCGTCAAAACAAAACTTGAGAGTATCTCTCTAAAAACAATTTAAACTTTTGAATTGCATGTTCTTAGCAAAAACCAATAACTAACCTTTACTGTGCAGTAATTTCACGTCATTATTTCCAATATAACTACTCAAAAAAAAAACAACGAAAACTATGCGGGAACAACACAAACCAGTTCTAAAGGATCCGTCACTTCATGTGGCCAAAAATTACAAATAACACCGTTTAGCACAAACATGGGGAACTAGTTCAATAGAATGCTTTGCTGCAGATATGCATTGCTGCGTTGAAAGGTATTTTATTCGTTGCTTTGAACGACTTTGCTAGTTTGAAGAGTATGATGCAGATCTGCTACTCAGCACCGTAAAGGGTTAAGGTTCGTGGCCAATAATTTTAATGTTCCGGGAAAGTGAAAACGCAATGTCTTTTAAATTAAATTAAAAGAGTTTATTTAGTTGATGAAAAATGCAAAATCACTTATTTTACTTTTTTACAATTTTAATTTTCACCTAGTCTATAAATTTGTAATTCAACTGTCCATTTAAAATCACTTCGCACTCAAACAATCATTCGCCTTTACTTCGCGTTCCACTATATCGCAGTTTTCTATCGCGGCTGTAATGAATGATCCCCCATTCATTCAGCTCGCCTTTATATAGCGTCTGTAACTATTCAACCCATTCCTCGTACATTGGTGAATGTTCTGCCGAGAGGTTCCTGGTAGGTTCGAGCAAATTAATGAATGGAGTGACGTTACTTTCAGATGTTGATCATGCTTGGTGGGTTCTCGGGGTTTCTAGTAAATTCATTTTGTTGATGTTCTTAATGGTTGTGAAAACAATTGTGACAGTAGCTCGCAGAATTCTTTGTACATGTAACAATAATATAAAAAACGTGTGTGGGACTTTCACGGAAAAGATATACACAGTGTAATGATTTTCAGTTTCACATCGCTCGGACGAAATCGGAACCGACCTCTCATTGGTTCTATACGTTAAGTCTGAGTCCTACCAACGAATGGTACCAATCGGTCAACCAGTCCGTGCACTCGTAATCCATTTCGCGGTGGCCACTTGTCGGCCAGCTAGTTCGGAGAGGATTTCGGTCGCAGGTCTTTTAAATGGATTACGCTCAATTACTTTATTTCAGCTACCATTACGTGCCCGTTTCATACGCGTCAAAAACATTAACATATGGAAAAGAAACCTATCTCTTCTTTATTCCGTATTCCTTTCATACATTAAGATAACAACAAAAAATGTATATAATTCCGCATTCCCGAATATCACCGACGCGTTACCGAAAAATATCCTACTCTAACCCGAACCTGAAAAAACATACTCTCATAAAAACGCAACGCAACTTATGGTACCGTGTACCGAATGCGACGCGAAAGCGGCCATCCGCGGATTTCTAAAACTCTACCCTTGGAACGCCATACTTACCGTTCGTTGACATTCCTCCTGGAAGAGAAGGGTTTGCTTGAAAGAAAGTCGTTGTTTGTTTAGTAATTCATGTTGTTTATTGATCCTACCAAGGCTGAATTCATTCAAAGTTTAAATTTAATTTATTCCCTTCACCTTTTAAACTTAATCATAAACATTCATTCTGCATTTACGGCTTAAGGCTTTTCAGTTTTATCCTTTGTTTTCATTCAAATAATTACAAAAAAAATTGCTCATAATCTGCTTGACATCCCCAAGAATTTGATGGTGACCCAATTATTTTTCCTTTTTTAGGGTTTTGTGAATAATTTTACAAAACCCTACTAAAATCGCGTCCTGTCTGTCCGTCTGTCTGTTCGTTCGTCCGTTCGTCCGTCCGTCTGTTCGTCCGTCCGTCCGTGTGTCACAGCAGTTTTTCTCGGAAAATATTTATGCTAGAAACATCAAACTTTGTATGTAGGTGTAAAGTAATGTTCTCTTCAAAGTTCAATTACAAAAAAATTTTATAAGGTATTTAAGGGGGTCTCCCCATATAGGGGAGTGACTCCCCGAAAAAAAATTTCATTGAAGGTAGCCGATATGGGTATTAAATGAAAGGTCTTGGTGAGAACTTTTCAAAACAGGTCTTGGTTTGGCAAAGTTTGCTTCGAGGGGCGCACAGGGAGGGGAAATACACGAAAAATTTGTGTCTCCCCCCCTCGCGATTGGACGCCTGTGATCCAAAAAATCTGAAAAAAATCAGAAATGTAGGACTTGGTGAGTACAACAACAACAAATACGTGAGAAGTCGCAGTTCACTCAACTTTTTTAGTAATAGTATGATTTATTGATTTTACGTTTTCTTGAATAAAATCTCAACGGTGCCCTTAAATTCAATAAAATTCAGTACACAGATGTCGATTTATAAGATTGATCTATCCTAGAAGTTTCATAAAGATTGAATTATATTTAGCGAAGCTATAGCGGTTTGAATTATCCTGTATTACTATGGAACAATATGCGCTGCATTTATTACTATGGCAACATATGGCTTTGGAACAACATGCGCTTTTTCCCGCCCAGACACTACAGTTTTGCTAGGATTCGCATGAAAATTTTAGGAATGATAGGTGTCATGTATATCTTTGAGAATTGGCATAGCTAGTCGCATTAGTAATCGTCAAGCAAAATAGTGGCTGTTTTAAATGCGAAATTGAATGATTTTGAGTTATTTTGCCCCAACTTCAACGTTTAAGGCGCATGCTTTTAACACTTGATTCAATTTAATGAATGTCTGAAGATGAGTACCTACAATTAATTTTCATAAGTGAAACAAGTCAAGAAGGCGGGAGAGAGCTCCTAGCCAAAGGGTTTTGTAACCATTCCAGGATTCGAAAAAATTAGCCATTAATCGATGATAACAGTCCAGGAGAGTGGCCCCTGAAAAAAAATCATCAAACGTAGCCGATATGAGTATGATATGAAAGTTTTCATGGGAGCTTTTCAAAACTGTCAGTTTTTGCTTCAGTGGGGGCACAGGGGGAATATACATGAGAAATGTGTTTCCTCCCTCGCGAATGGACTTCTGAAATAATTATCAAGGGAGATATTTATGAGTACAACAATAAAAAAAACCTTAGAAGTCGAAATCCGTTCAACTTTTTTAATAATAGTATGATCTTCGTATTTCATATTTTCTCTAATAACATCGTCTTTGACATGTTTCTTGATTTGATTCGATCTAGTGACTACATTTTGTAAATTGAATACAAAACCCTTCTGACATGAGCGTAGGTCTGCTTACCCAACTTGTTTTATAATAATTATTTTTCATACGTTTAACTTTAATTAATAAAGAACATCAATATTAAAATGAGATATAATATATACATTAAAAAATATGAATAAAGATCAAATCCTTTGCTAATTGAAACGAGATATAAAAGGAAGCGATGAAAAGAATACTTGTAACTTTGGGAAGAAGGCAGGGAAAGGGAGTTCTCATCCAACTTTGGCTTTAGTTTCACTTCCGTTAAATATTAAAACGGATTTTCATTACATTCATTTTGTCTGCTTTCGTTAAGTTTAGTGCAATGATTTATTTCGTTCGTCCTGAATTTTTTTAATGTATTGGGCTGTCATTTCAGTAAGACATGATGGCATAGGCGCTTTCCTAATTTCATTAACGCAAATAAATATAATTAAATAAAATAATATACAAAAAAAATTTTATCATTCTGGCGTTATTTTCTATTCTTTATATTATTGTTGCATTATCACTATTCGTAATATAGTTTTGTTTTGTTTTCTTCTGCTTGGTTTTAACTGAAATTCATTCTTTTCCAATTAGCAAACATAATTTTTTTTCCACTGAAAGATTATCAATACCTATAGAATATATTATACTCCTTACATCAAAGTAACACATGTTTTAATACCAAAAATTTGCTAATTATATTAATGTTCGTAGCTATTGCATACTTCAGTTAGTAGAGTTTTCTTTATATTTCCATTTGTATTAATAAACGTCCTGCATTGATTAAAATCCCCTATATAAAACGATGTACCCAAAAGCTTTTTCAAAAACCATGTGGAAAAAGAACTGCCTATTGGCCAGTCTCGTCTTTTAGCAATTTACGTGCTTTTCGATAGTTATACAGTTTGTTTCATTCGCCACATCTTTAAATGATTTATGTTCTTGTTTCCTTTTTTTCATTTGAAATAGTCCATTATTTTATTGCTTCAGATATTATGTAAATATCTTTACATATACTAAGATGTATCAATTTCTTAATTTTTACTTCATTTTTTCCCATTTTGATTAGTTTGAACACTACATCTTAAACGAATAGAAATTTGTTTCCACACGTGTTCTGCGTTTCCACTCATGTAGGTTACATTTGCATACGTATTCTCATTACGAGTCAATCCGTTATTCATTACCAATCGCAAAGCTAATATGTGCGAAACAATACATCACTTGGAACTTCTTGAGTCTTCTAATTAGTCTTTACTTTACGAACGTTCACACTCGTTCGGGCCGTACCGAACGAGCGCGATTGTATGCAAACCATACCCCGCTCCAGAACTCATTCCGCTAGATCACTGACGAGGGCAGTGCCGATACTTAATCGTAAATCTTACTTGGTAACCTCCAAATGTCCTTCAATATGTATCTATAACTATGTCTGCTCCCTCGACAAGGCATCCTCCATCGCTTGTCCGACTCACCTTGACTACCGCAAGTTGATCGGCACTGACAGAAACTGTGAGAAGGTACGCCATTTAGGTTGGTCATTGAAATCTACTTTGTGGTTAGGTACCCCGCCCTTTACCAAGCTTCTCCATTCTCCGATTCTTAATTTGATTATCTTCACTTAATTAGTTTTTTATTCAACTTCAGATAAGTTTCCTCTTAACGTTTTCACAAAAACCGAGGTACGTGCTCACGACTCACTTGACAAAACACTTTTCTTAATTTATCTCACAGTAGTGACGCTCGCGTTAAGAAATTTGGTCCTTGCAGAAATTTTTGTTTTTAATCGGTCGCGGATGCTTTTATTTAATTTCCCAAGCCCACTGACAGCTGAAAATCCTCATGGCCATCCAGCCATTTGTACGGGAGTCTTCCATTTTCCAAGTTTCACTTACAACACGTTCCTCTTCCTCTCAGCTGTCAAAATAAGGTTCAGTGGCAGTGAGAGGTTAAAGAGTGCGTTCCAAACCGTCGACGTCAATAACGACTGACGAATTATCGTCAGTGGCGTAGGGCAGATTCATTACAACAGTGAACAGTTAGAAGAAAAGACGGATTAATCGAGTGTTAACAAAAAACCAAAAATTTTCGAAATTCGTAAAAGTGCATATACAAGTATAAGTGATTTTTTCTTTAAAAGCAAAGTAATGTGAAACCACAAGACAATCGAAGTTTTAATATATAAATAAATAAAAGTAAAGAAGTTTTTAATTTATGCTGGTGAGAATACGTGTATATAGATTCGGAGAAATGAAAAAGAAACTAAATTTTCATTTGGAATTTTTTTGGGCAATCAACACATTGATACCATTGACTAGCTTCTTGCAAAGAACACCTTTAGCGTGTAGAAACCATCCAAAGAACTTTCTGAGAGTAGATTTTCCTCATTCATTCAAGACTTCAACTCCATTCTTATCAATCACAGACGAATGATTTATTGGTAACCTGCAGAACAATGAAATCACACCATAGCTTACGTATGATAAAATCCCGAGCCGTGTGTGTGAATAAAGGTGAAAGGGAAAAAAGGAAAAAAATGGAAAATACATATTTTCGATAAGCTCATTCTTTTCCCCACTTCTACCAACTGCTAAGATATGTTTCTTTCCGAGCAAGGATAGGCAAAGAGAAAATTATCCCTTATCATCTTCCACAAACTGAATTGAATATGATTGCTAGCTTGTAGGCTTTTCCGAGAACATATTTCATTTTTTATCGTCAAATATATTGTTTATTATATTATTTTTTCTATGAATGCTAGTCAGTGGGAAAATAGATATGAGAATATATTCTATTTTTGCACACACAACAAATGAGTGAATGAATCAATGAATGAAAATGGCAAAGCGTAAATAGAAAGTGAAATATGATGTTTGTGTGCGAACAACATTCGGCAATGATTTCCAAATCTTTGATTTCAGATGGAAAAAAATCAATTTAGATTATCAAGGAAAGTATGTCATCTGTGTTTGGAATTGAACTCAATCTATTTTCTTCCGCTGAGAAAAGGAAAAATAAAAATGTGAGGGCTCGAGTAATTTATGGAAAATTTACAAACATTTCCACAACGAAAACAGTATCTTGTATTTCACGCCGGGGGATGCCTCGCATACTGAACCTTTCAATTAACTAATTGATTTCACTCCTGCAACCCAAAATGTACTTTGCCTTCCATTACAAAAGCATCATTAGCAATTCTTTTGAGGATACGAATCCTTCAAAGGATGTTTAATTTATTTTCCAGACCATACCAAACCGAGCAACCGTTTTATGACTGTGTTACCATCAAATTATTGGAATGATTATGACCTAAATAAAACATTATTGAAGACATTAAATGTACACTGTAAACGTATTTGCAGATGGTTCTGCTGCCTCTGATGGTTTCGATGATTCCGATGCACATGAACATGCAAAATGAAGTCCCAGTGCAATTGAATTTGCGAATTTTCCCTCGTTGTACTGAGAGCGGCAGCGAAGCTAAATGAAATTCCAAACTTCAATTAGAATCTTGTAATTGCCATTAATGCACATTAAATATGCATTGCGAATCTCGCTTCAACGATATAATTGAAAATAGAATTAATGAACGAGGATAATATGAGAAGCGTATAATATTCATCCGATTACTGATAATACGACTTGTTACGACTTCAAAGTAGCCACGAACGGGCAAAATAGGCAATCGACTTTATCCGCAATGTCCGCCATTTACAAGTACTAGAAAATTGTCAGCATTCCTAACCATCTGAGGGATAAAAAGTTTTCTTATTTCTAACTTCTCTGGTATGCGCTTTTTGATGAAATTTAAAAATAATGAAATGTATCTTCTTCGATAAAAGGTGAGAAAGGATAGGTCAGAATCAGTTTGTAAAAGGCTAAAATTATTCAACTGATGCTAAGCTTTATTCTTATGTAAATTTAGATGGAAGCAGGAATCAGATATTTGCTTCTTTGTACGCCATCGAAAAATTATTGTAAATTTATCTTGAGTCGGTAAAATTTAATAGTAACTACCTTCTAAAAGCATTAACAAGTTGGGTAAACAGACCTACGCTCATGTCAGAAGGGTTTTGTATTCAATTTTCAAAATGCAGTCACCAGATTGAATAAAGTCAAGAAGCATGTATATGACGATTTTATTGGAGAAACTATGAAATACGAAGATCATACTATTATTAACAAAGTTGAACGAATTTCGACTTCTGAGGTTTTTGTTACTGGTATACTCATAAACATCTTATTTCAGAATTCCATTCGCGAGGGAGGAAACACATTTTTCATGTATTTCCCCCCTGTGCCCCACTGAAGCAAAAACTGACAGTTTAAGAACTGTTTTGAAAAGCTCCCATGAAAACTTTTATTTCATACTCATATCGGCTACGTTTGATGATTTTTTTTTTCAGGGGCCACTCTCCTGTACTGTTATCAGCGATTCATGGCCAACTTTTTCGAATCCTAGAGTTGTTACAAAGCCCTTTTGCTAGGAGCTCTCTCCCACCTCCTTGACATGTTTCACTTATTAGTATTAATTGTAGGTACTCATCTTCAGTCATTCAGTAAATTGAATCAAGTGTTCAAAGCATGCACCTTAAACGTTGAAGTTGGGAAAAAATAACTCAAAATTATTCAATCTTCGCATTTAAAACAGCTACTATTTTGTTTTACGATTACTGATACGACTAGCTGAACCGATTCTCAAAGATATATATGACACTTATCATTCCTGAAATTTTCATGCAAATCCTAGCAAAACTGTAGTGTCTGAGTTGGTACAAAGCGCATGTTGTTCCATAGCCATATGTTGCCATAGTAATACATGCAGCGCATATTGTTTCATAGTAATACAGGAAAATTCAAACCGCTATAACTTCGCTAAATATGATTCGATTCTTATGAAACTTTCAGGGTAAATCAATCTTATAAATAGTCATCTGTGAATTTAATTTAATTTAATGGTACCGTTAAGATTTTATTTAAGGAAACATAAAATCGATAAATCAGACTATTACTAACAAAGTTGAATGAATTGCGACTTCTCACGTATTTGTTGTTGTTGTACTCATCACGGCCTACATTCTTGATTTTTTTCAGATTTTTCGGATCACAGGTGTCCAATCGCGAGGGGGGGACACCATTTTTTCGTGTATTTCCCCTCCCTGTGCACCCCTCGAAGCAAACTTGGCCAAACTAAGACCTGTTTTGAAAAGTTCTCATCAAGACCTTTCATTTGATACCCATATCGGCTACCTTCAATGAAATTTTTTTTCGGGGGTCACTCCCCTTAAATACCTTATAAAATTTTTCGGTAGTTGAACTTTGAAGAGAGCACCACTTTACACCTACATACAAAATTTGATGCTTCTAGCTTAAGTAGTTTCCGAGAAAAACTGCTGTGACACACGGACGGACGGACGGACAGACAGACGGACAGACAGACGGACAGACAGGACGCGATCTTAGAAGGGTTTTGTAAAATTATTTTACAAAACCCTAAAAATTTTAAGGTACAGGAAAGTACACATGTCAGAAGGATTTGTTTAACTTCCCGTGTACAACGCGGGGTTATTTTAACCCCTTAGTTTTTAAGTACCATGGTATATATTGAGTTTGATAATACGTTTGTTACAAAGAAGAAAAAAAATATTAGAATACGTTTTATGTAATACATCAAAGAATCGATACAGTGTCTAATGGGGTCAATTTAACCCCACCTTGTATAGGTGAGGACTTAATTTCAAGATGTGGACTGAAGGCTAGACAAATTATTCAATAAAACAATGCATTCTGAATATAAGGAGGTGGGGTGCAAAACTCGTTCGTTCCATTTTTTTTTTAAATTGAGATGGCAGTGGATTTTAAAAGATATTTTAATACCATTTCAACATATGGTATCAGATTGGAGCAGAACTTGTTATTTCATATGGACTTTAGCTATAAAAAATAGCGGTTTGTTGCAGACCTGATTCATTCTATAGCCCATTGTGTTTCAAAACTGGTTGGTTACTCGTTGTGGAGCAAAACTCTTTGGTCCCTATAATAGTCTCTCACTTTGCAACCTTCCCATTCGTTCACATCAGCAGTTTCTATTTCTCTGAATTGCTCCGTGTAAATTTCATTGTTCTGTCCATTAAATAACTAAACTGCTAAATTTAAAGTGAAATTTCTTATTACCTGTGACCCCTGATATTATCTGTTTCTTGAATTTGTTAATATAATATAATAATATAAGTGTTATTTGTTACAAATATCTTTTACATTCGTGACCATTCTTGAAATTGTTTTGTACATTTGTGACCTAATTATACATTCAACTTATGGACGTAATTAATTTTCCAGTGAGTGTATGCATTTCGATTATCGAATCAAATTGTGAATTCTGCAATTTTTCATTAGCTATGCGATTATTTTCTTTTGCTTGTACTGACATAGTTAATGTGAATATAAATAAATTACTGACCTTCCCCATTAAATATTAAAGTGAGATACACAAACAAACCATCAATATGAGTGTTGAGTGCAACCTATTAAATTGCATCGCTCTCGACAATACCTTCAAATATGTGATCTGCAAGTTGTTTTGCAACCGCAAACTGCACGGCACCTGCATGGATGCACCGAGGGACTGGTATCATTTCATTTGCTCTGATTGTCAGAATTTTGAGCATAAAATGAAATACATGTATGACCGAATTATTGATCACATCGATAGTCTAATGGAAGAGAAGGATCAATTAATCGCGCGGCAGGAATCGAAATCTCGAGGGAATGATGAGAGCATTGTTGAAATGGCTAGTAGCTTCGACTAACTACCCACTAACCTATAAGATAAGATAAGAAAATATTTAAAGCTCTTGAGATGTTCGATAATCGGTTGATCTCTATGAAGGAGCAAATTGCAACCATCCAACCATCGTGCAAGGAAGACTGCCGTAAAGAAGATTGCCGTAAAGAAGATTACCATAGAAAATGTTGAGTGATATGTCAACAAACATCACCATAAAACTATCCGAACAGAAAGATTCATTGCATCAATCGTAAATGTTAACAAAACTGGCAAATATTGAGAAAAAGTGTGATTCACTAGAAAATAAATTACAGGAGTAGCGTGAAGTACACCACACATTTCCATTGGAAAGTGATGCAAACGGTCTAAATTCGAGATGTCCAGAACCGAAAGCTTCAATTCAAGCTCCAGAAGTCGTATAACACATCTTCAAGCTAGGCACGTTTTGGTCAGTGGATGAATGGAATGTAAGGCTCCGAAAGTTAGGAGTTGTTAACGCCAAAATGGCTACAGAAGCAAATTATAAAAAGGACCAAAAATTTTAGCGCCGCTAGAGCTCGAACGTTTTTGGAAAATAGTTTCATGCTCAAAGGTTGCAAAGTTGAGGACGCATCAAAGGCGAACAAGCGTAAGCTCCTTCAGATGGTAGTCTAGTGGCAAACAGTACTGTTTTTCATAGTAACCAACCGAGAGGTAGTGACGGTTCTTCACATGAGCATTCTATTTCCACTCCTAAACTGAAGACTATGAAATCGCACCCCAAATATTCGATTACGTAAGTAATGGTCTTCAAATTCAATCCACACAAGGCTCAATTCAGTTACCTAGCACATCAAATAACTCGTTAGCTGAAAAGGAGTCCTTTTTAGACCCTCTCTTACCTCCAGCTGTAAAAGCAACAATTAATCTAGTAACGATCTTGAAAGTAGGCATATCTTATCAAGACTGCGAGAGCACAAAATATATGAGTTTGTTTGACTCTACCTGGCCTACATGCATAAAGCGCCAGATACAATATGCATTGATGGTAAAACGAAGACCAACCTTAAAGTATTGATACAATGAGAAGGTCTTCTAGAATTAGATGCTCTTCGCAAATTTTATTTTAAATATCACAAGCAACTAGATATTAATCCAGAACAAGCACAAAAAGATCTTAAAACCTACGCTTCACATTTAAGCTCAAATCATATATCTTCGCTTTGAAGGACACTAGAACAGCATCACAAATTTTTGTCCGCAATAAAACTACTTCCTCCAAATATACAAAATGTTCTACCATAACTGTGTCGGTATGAGAAGTAAACTTTGTAAACTTTTTTTTGTCGCTAAATAATGCCCTTTTAATGTCCTTGCTCTAACAGAAACTTGGTTGAATAACTCCTTTCGAAATGAAGATATTCTCCATAGTAGTTGGACTATATATCGAAATGATTGAGACTATCAAAGTACCGGGTTGTCACAAGGTGGTGGAGTCCTAATCGCTGAACACAACTCGATATTGAATGACCTCGTCACTACGGCCACACACAAACATTTCGAGCATACAATAGTTCGAATCAAACTTTAAAAATTTGACTTGTACATTGGTGCATTTTATATTCCTTCAAAGTCCAATGAGGTCGTTTACAATGATGCGTGTGGAGTTGTTTCTTCACTTGCTGGCCTTTCTAATGAAGAAGATAAAATTATTATATTTGGGGACTTTAATATGCCCAATTTAACGTTTATAGTCGACGAACTTGATAATCGTCTCCTTTCAGTCAATATTCTGGACGACAGTGATTACAACCTTGTTTCTACATTTTATGGCAATGATTTACAGCAAGTAGCTCCGACACTCAATCGCAATGGTAATTGGCTAGATCTTATCTTTACCAATGCTTATGACGATGTGGTGGTTAATCCAACCAGTGAGGTGGAAAATCTTTTCTAAAACACCCTCCATCATTCCGCATTTTCGGTTGAATTTCCCACTGCTGAAGCTGCAAACACTCTTTCGTATAATAACTTGATTGTATTTGATTTTCGCAATGCTGATTACGAGAGCATGCAAAAGCGTATTTTTAATAAAGACTGGACTGCCATGCTTTCAACGTAAGATATAAATGATCCAGTAAATTTATTCGATCAGCACATCCTTGACGACGTTGAAAGACATGTTCCTAAAATCAAGAAAAAGGACAAATTATCAGAGCCCTGGCTGGATAGTGATCTTGGATCTTTAAGGAACAGAAGAAATAAACTGTATAAAATAATGCAAAGTAGATCTAATGTGAATCATGAAATTAAAAGAGAGCATGATGAACTGTCAAAAGAATTTCAATTGAAGTCGCACGAGGCCTATGAAGTATATGTTGATGTTATAGGTAAAAACATCATCAGAAACCCCAAGAAATTTTTTGAATTTGTGAGCATCAAGCGCAAAGCTCATGGCTATCCTAAACAAATGACCTTTAAAGACTGCAGTTTTACTCTCCCTGAAGAAATCATTAATTATTTTGCAGACCATTTTCAATCAGTTTACTGTTCAGCAAACAATTTCCATAATATTCCACCACTAGACACAGAATGTGGGCCTGTACTGCAGGAAATTTCAGTTTCAAAGGGTGTCATATTCGAAGCAATTGAAACTCTTGATTTTAATCATGGACCTGCGAGATTTACCTCCTCCATATTTTTTATTTTAATGCAGAGAACAAATAATTATACCTCTTTGCATCATTTTTAACAAATCCCTATCAAGCAGCGTGTTCCCAGCATACTGGAAATCCTCCTACTTAGCTCCAATCCATAAAAACAAAAGCAAAGGAGCCGTTGAAAACTATTAGAAAGAATCGATCCACAACCACCAACTTAATAGTTTTGGTCTCTAACATCCTTTGTGCAATGGTAATTTTTCCTGACTTTAGTAAGGCTTTTGACCGCGTCAATCTTACGGTTTTGTCTCATAAATTGAATAAATTCGGAATCACTGGCTCCCTACTTCATTGGATGGACTTGTATCTCAAAAATCGGACTCAAATCGTTAAAATTCAGGCATATGTGTCAAATGAAATTCATGTCTATTCCGGTGTTCCTTCCTTCTCTTCAACATCTTGATAGCGGACTTTTCCGAAGTATTATCCGATATAACACATTTATTTTATGCGGATGATTTCAAATTATATCATGTGATAGCATTCCAAAGTGACTCTTTGTTTCCGTAGGACAAAATAAATACTCTATTAGAGTGGTCTAACAAAAATCTTCTATGTTTGAATTTTCAGAAATGCCAGGTGATAAGTTTTTCTCGGAAAAGTACAATTTTATTATCTGATTATCACCTCAATGATACAAAGCTTTCAAGAGTTGATAGTGTAGTAGATCTTGGTGTTCACTAGGATAAGAAACTCCGCTTTAATTTGCACTACGATGAGGTCCTCTGCAAAACGAATAAGGTTTTGGGTTTCATCAATCGACGCGCGATCGAATTTAAGAACTTGTGGGTAACGAAAACGTTATACACATCATTAGTTTCTGGAATACGCTTGTGTCGTTTGAAGTCCGGTCTTTGATGTTCACTCAGAGAGGTTTGAATCCGTTCAGAAACAATTCCTACTGTTTGCTCTGAGATCCCTCTTTGATCCAAAAAATTTCCATAATTTGCCATCATACGATAACCGGCCATCCCTTCTTAATATGACGCCACTTGCCTCCCGTAGAACCACATTATGTTCTTGCTTCGCATTTGATGTTCTTAGAGGAACCGTTAAAGTTCAATATCTAATGGATAAAAACAAGTTGAAGTAGCAAGAGAGTGCTCTTGCTAGAAGGGTATTGTAAAACAATTAGTAAATCAATCAATATATTCTGCATATCAAAAGTTGACCAATATATAGATTCTATAAATTGAGTTCGGAAAATTATTATGGTTATTATATTCTTATAATCGCCGCCATTTTGTTTCAAGTGTTTTGACTCCGTCGCTTGATTAGTCATGACAACACATCAATATTACAAACTTTTTATAAAATTTTTAATAAAATTTTTACATATTTATAGTGTCTAGGTACGTTGCAAACGTGTACCTCCCTTGTTGTAATTGTTAAATATTCAATCGGCTATAACTTAGCTGTTTATTCTTTGATTATTGTGAAATTTTCAAAACATACAATTGCTTTCGAAAAACCTAAAGTGTAGTTTTTGGAAAATTTAGGAGTCCCATTTAGATTTTATATAGTTGAACGATTTTCGACTTTTAAGGTATTTGTTGCCCTTATGCTCTTAAAGTCTCACCTCTATGATTTTTTTCAGATTTTTTGGGCGAGGGGGGGACACAAAACTTTCGTACGTTTCCTTGCACCCCTCAAAGCAAAACTCGTCATTTTCAGACCTGTTTTAAAACGTTCTCATCAAAACCTTTTATTTGATACTCTAATTGCCTACATGCGATGAAATTTTTTCTTCGGGGGCTACTCCCCTATATGGGTAGACCCTCCTTAAACACCTTATAAATTTCTTTTTGTGATAAAACTTTACAGAAGGCATCACTTTACACCTACTTATAAAATCTTGTGTTTCTAGCTTATGTAGTTTGCGAGAAAAAGTGGTGTGAAACACGGACGGACGGACAGACAGGGCGCGATTTTAGTAGGGTATTGCAAAATGATTTTACACTGTCTTAAAAATGGATACAATTACAGACCCTCAGGAATGCTTCGATTTATTTTCTCAGTTTGGGACCGTTCGACAAGTCAGAGAAGAAATACAGATGTATGACTGGAAAACAGCTGTTTCCTCTATCTTGAAAACTCCAGCTCAGCTCCATTTGAAATTTGCACCTACCAAGCGAATCATTTTAGAACAAGTTGAAGTAGCAGGAGGATGCTCCTGCCAGCAGGGTATTGTAAAACAATTAGTAAATCAAACAATATTCTGCATATCAAAACTTGACTAATATATAGATTCCATAAATTGAGTTCGAAAAATTATTATGGTTATTATAATTTTTAACTCGATACCATTTTGTTTCAAGTGGTTTGACCACGTCGCTTGATTAGTCATGATAACACATGGATATTATTAAAAATTTCTAAAATTTTTATCAAAATTCCTACATATTTGTAGTGTCTCGGTCCGTTGCAAGCGTGTATCTTCCTAGTATCACGTGTTAATGTTGTTGTAATTGTTAAATATTCAATCGGCTGTAACTTAGCTGTTTATTGTTCAATTATTGTGAAATTTTCGAACCATATACAATCACTTTCAGAAAATTTAAATTATAGATTTTGGAAAATCTAAGGGTCACATCTTGATTTTATAGACAAAAAAGCAAAGTTTATAAAATTTACTATTATTAACAAAGTTGATCGAATTTCGACTTCTAAGGTATTTTTTGCCCTTGTGAATGAAAAATTGACAGTTCAAGTACTGTTTTGAAAAGCTCTTATAAAGAACTTTCATTTGATATTCATATTGGCTACCTTTGATGAATTTTTTTTTTTCAGCGGCCACTCCCCTGTACTGTAATCATCGATTCATGGCCTATTTTTTCGAACCCTAGAATGGTTGCAAAGCCCTTTCGCTGGGAGCTCTCTCCTGCCTCCTCGACTTGTTTCACCTATGAGTATTAATTGTAGGTACTCATCTTCAGTCATTCAGTAAATTGAATCAAGTGTTCAAAGCATGCGCCTTAAACGTTGAAGTTGGGGCAAAATAACTCAAAATTATTCAATCTTCGCATTTAAAACAGCGACTATTTTGCTTTACGATTACTAATACCACTAGCTGAGCCAATTCTCAAAGGAATTCATCATGCCTATCATTCCTGAAACTTTCATGCAAATCCTAGCAAAGCTGTAGTATCTGAGTCAGTAAAAAGCGCATATTGTTCCATAGCGATATGTTTCCATAGTAATACAGCGCATATTGTTCCATAGTAATACAGGAAAATTCAAATCACTATAACTTCATTAAATACCATTCGATCTTTATGAAACTGTCAGGACTGATTAATCTTATAAATAGTCATCAGTGTACTGAATTTTATTAAATTTAAGGGCACCGTTAAGATTTTATTCAAGAAAACATAAAATCGATAAATCATACTATTACTAACAAAGTTGAGTGAATTGCGACTTCTCACGTATTTGTTGTTGTTGTACTCATAAAGGCCTACATTCCTGATTTTTTTCAGATTTTTCGGGTCAAAGGTGTCCAATCGCGAGGGGGGGGGACACAAAATTTTCGTACATTTCCCCTTCCCCTGCACCCCTCGAAGCAAAATTTGTCATTTTAAGTGCTCATCAAGACCTTTCATTTGATACCCATATTGCCTGCATGCGATGAAAACTTTTTTTCAGGGGCAACTCCCCTATATGGGGAGACCCCCCTTAAAGACCTTATAAATTTTTTTTCGTGTTGAAACTTTGAAGAGGGCGTCACTTTGCACCTACCTACAAAATCTTATGTTTCTAGCTTATGTAGTTTGCGAGAAAAAGTGGTGTGACACACGGACGGACGGACGGACGGACGGACAGACGGACAGATAGGACGCGAAACTAATAGGGTATTGTAAAATAATTTTACAATACCCTAAAAAAATGTTCAAAGTCTTGTGTTGGTGCAATGAGAATTCAATTTTAGGTCTGGCTTAGAAGTGAGGACGTGAGAGAGGTGGTTACCCACGAAGAGGTACAGTGCTCACTCAACGATTGGCAGTAGTTTTAGGTGAGTTGCGCGAAGGCAGGGTGAACTGGGTGCTTTATCCTGGATTCGAGACCGTGGTTAAATCAAATGCATGATGAGACTGACTTTTTGATCCATTTATTGGGCAGGTTCGGTTCTTTTTAGTCTTATCTGCACAAGATTGGTCCCCCGATTGTCGGTTTTGCCCAGAAGAGGAAAACAATGCCTGTCATGTTTTTTTTTGCGTGCAATAATGGTACAATCTATGACGGAGTCTCTACATGGAGATGAGAGGGCTTTTTCAGATAATATAGCCGTGGTGATGTTTGTATCGGTTGACAAGCTGAAGCATGCAGCACATTATGTCCAGGCAGTCCTAAAAGACAAAAGGGAATCACAGCAGCTGGGGACGTCAGATTTGGAAGATCACTTGTCTGACAATTCCTCTTCTCACCAGGTGAGATCCCCCAGCTTAAAGGCAGCTCACGGCATGGTTAACAATGATACAAACAGTTGCAAGCTAATTCGTCAGCTTAGCTGGAGAGATTGAGTGGGAAGTTCAGTTTTTTGTGAGCACAGGAGGTTCACACTCAGTGCGTAAATGGTATTCACCTCTCAACCACAAAGAAAAAACTTTTATTCGACACTCAGTTTGCCTGTATTTGGTACAAAAATGGCAAGTTTGCCTTGTACGTTTTTGTTTCTAGAAAATATGATATTTTGAGTAAAAAGTGATTCACTAGCCCTATCATAGCCATGTGGACATGCATACCCAATGCGTGGTACGGACCATGTCACCTTCTCGAGCTCGTGCACATACGGTTACGACCAAGATAATAAGATACTCTAACTATTTTTAAGGTGAAGTCCAAAAGGGGCTGTAGTACTCATAGTAAAACAAAACAAGTTGGGTAGACAGACCTACGCTCATGTCAGAAGGAATTTGTACTTAACTTACGAAATGCACCAGCAACGAATAAAGTTTAGAATCATGTCAAAGAGATGTGCACGTTCAAAAGAAAATCCATTGTTTCTTTTTTTTTTAACGGTCGCCATTCATCATGAATTCCCAAAAATATGTATGTTGTCGATCTTATCTAAAAATTTAAAGAAGATCAAATCAAAATTGCCCCGTCTGATTCGATGGAAATCGATCAAATACCAAAATTGTGTATTATTGTTGTTGTAATTGCAGAAATTTCAAATTGCTCTAACTTCCGTGAATATGATTCGACTTTCACCAAAGTTATAGGGCACTAAGATATTTTATAAGACTGCTTAAAGATCGAGTTTAAGGGTATCCATACAATTTTTTTGGGGTAAATGGGAAATTTGAAGATCATACTGTTATTAACAAAGTTTAGCGGATTTTGACCTCTAAGGTATTTGTTGTGATTGTAGTCATTCAATAAGTCCGTAGGATAAGTAAGAAAAAAACAAAATTTTGCCAAACCTGGAATTTATTATTCAACATAGTTGCCTTCGTGGGTGATACAATTAATATAACGATTTTCCAACTTTTCAATACCACTTTTATAGTACAATTTAGATTGTTCATCAAAATAGGCCTCAGTTTCAGCGATGACTTCATCATTGGACTCAAGTTTCTTTGTAGCAAGCATTCTCTTGAGATCTGAAAACAGGAAAAAGTCGCTGGGGGCTAAATCTGGAGAATACGGTGGGTAGGTAAGCAATTCGATGCCATTGTTTTCATCGATATGTGACACGATGCACTGTCTTGGTGAAACAACACTTTTTCCTTTTGCAAATGCGGCCGTTTCTTTACGATTTCAGCCTTCAATCGATCCAAAAGTGGACAATAATAGTCGCTGTTGACAGTGGTTCCTTTTGGAGATAGTCGATGAATATTATTCCGTTCGCATCCCAAAATTCAGACGGCATCACTTTACTGGTTGACTGAAGTATCTTCGCTCATTTTGGATTCGGTTCGTCGACTGTTGTCTACTCAGCTGACTGTCTTTTGGATTCTGGTGTGTAAAAGTGAAGCTTTGTTTCATTCATTGTCACAAAAGGACAGTGGAATTCGATTTCATTACGATTTAACAGCACCAAACACTTCTCTGAAGCATTAATGCGTTGTTGGTTTTGGTTGACTGTGAGCTCACGCGGCACCCACTTTGCACAGAGCTTTCACATACCCAAATAATTGTATAAAATGGTAAAAACACTTCCATCTGATATCTATCTTCCACTGCGCTCTGCAGCATTTGTGCTGGTATAACCACGTTTAAATTCAGCAATGCACATCTCTGGCATTTGCCTTGATGGAGCAGAGTCCGGATAATGTTTATCACGCTTTTGTTTGGTTTCGACTGTATTTTTTTCATCAAAAAGCAATGCTTTACAAAACTCGAAATTCACTTTTTAGGGTTTTGTAAAATAATTTTACAAAACCCTTCTAAAATCGCGTCCTGTCTGTCCGTCTGTCCGTCTGTCTGTCCGTCCGTCCGTCCGTCCGTCCGTGTGTCACAGCAGTTTTTCTCGGAAACTACTTAAACTAGAAACATCAAATTTTGTATGTAGGTGTAAAGTGGTGATCTCTTCAAAGTTCAATTACAACAAAATTTTTGTAAGGTATTTAAGGGGGGTCTCCCCATATAGGGGAGTGACCCCCCGAAAAAAAATGTCTTTGAAGGTAGCCGATATGTGTATCAAATGAAAGGTCTTGATGAGAACTTTTCAAAACAGGTCTTAGTTTGGCAAAGTTTGCTTCGAGGGGCGCACAGGGAGGGGAAATACACGAAAAATTTGTGTCCCCCCCCTCGCGATTGGACACCTGTGATCCGAAAAATCTGAAAAAAATCAAGAATGTAGGCCTTGATGAGTACAAAAACAATAAATACGTGAGAAGTTGCAATTCACTCAACTTTGTTAGTAATAGTATGATTTATCGATTTTTTGTTTTCTTGAATAAAATCTTAACGGTACCCTTAAATTCAATGACATTCAGTACGTAGATGTGCATTTATAAGATTGATCAATCCTGCAAGTTTCATAAAGATTGAATCATATTTAGCGAAGTTATAGCGGTTTGAATTTTCCTGTATTGCTATGGAACAATATGCGCTGCATTTATTACTATGGCAACATATGGCTATGGAACAACATGCGCTTTTTACCGACTCAGACACTACAGTTTTGCTAGGATTTGCATGAAAATTTCAGGAATGATAGGTGTCATGTATATCTTTGAGAATCGGTTCAACTAGTGGTATCAGTAATCGTAAAACCAAATAGTGGCTGTTTTAAATGCGAAGATTGAATAATTTAGAGTTATTTTTCCGAATTTCAACGTTTAAGGTGCATGCTTTCAACACTTGATTCAATTTGATGAATGACTGAAAATGAGTACCTACAACTGATGCTCATGAGTGAAACAAGTCAAGGAGGCGGGAGAGAGCTCCTAGCAAAAGGGTTTTGTAACCATTCTAGGATTCGAACAAATTGTGTTTCCTCCCTCGCGGATGGACATCTGAAATAATTATCAAGGGAGATATTTATGAGTATAACAAAAACAAAAACCTCAGAAGTCGAAATTCGTTCAACTTTGTTAAAAATAGTATGATCTTCGTATTTCCTATTTCCTCCAATAAAATCGTCTTTGACATGTTTCTTGATTTGATTCGATCTGGTGACTGCATTTTGTAAATTGAATACAAAACCCTTCTGACATGAGCGTAGGTCTGTTTACCCAACTTGTTTCCATTTTCTTTCAATAACAAAAGTCGCTTTGCCTAAAATGCCATGACTCATGAATCAATTGTCCAATTGCTACTAAATTTATACACGTACCGTTTGAAAGTTAGTACTTATTAAAAAATCATATCGAAAAAATTCTAGAAACGTCATGTATGTGTCATTCTACGGACTTATTGAATGGACTGTTACTTTTTTCGATTTTTCGAGTCACAGGTGTTCAATTACGAAGGGGGAGGACAGAAATTTTTTGTGCGTTCCCGCTCCCTGTACGCCTCTCGAAGCAAAAAATGTTTTGAAACGCTCTCATCAAGACTTTTCATTTGATACCCATATCGGCGACATTTGATGAAATTTTTTTTTCAGGTGCCACTCCCCTATATGGAGAGACCCCCTTAAATACCTTATAAATTTTTTTTGTAGTTGAGCCTTGAAGAGGGCACGACTTTGCACCTACATACAAAATTTGATATTTCTAGTTTATATGGATTGCAGGAAAAATTGCTGTGACACACGAAAGGACAGAAGAACAAACGGCAGACAGGTCGCGATTTCAGCAGGGTTTTGTAAGATTATTTCACAAAGCCCTAAAAACATATATGGTTATATGCACTACACAAATTGCAAAAAACTCGATTTACTTTTAAGTAGAAATCATTGCGCTGTTACGAAAAATTTTGCAGCTTTGTATAAACCTAAATTATGGTTTTTATTTCAAATGCAACAAAAATAAAAATTACCCCTCATTCACTGGGGTTACTCCGGCTGGGGGCTCGATCCCGGGCTCGCTCGTCGAAGCACGGGCGTGGGCGCCACTCGCCCCAAATTACCCCCGTATGGCCACCAAGCGAGACCGAAGCACCCCGGAGTATGATTCCTCCAATGAAAGGAAATGTTCCTGACATCTGTATTCACGCTCAACTTTTGTGGCATAGCTGACACCTATATCCTGTCTTCCACTAACTTCCGGGGCGCGCCAATCGCCAAGCAACCCTCTGACCGCGCGCACACCCCTCGGGACCAAGTGGAAGAATTTTCCTAATTATCTACACAAAACACCTTTACCTACTGGAGCCACGCGCACTTCGTTATTCAAATATAACTCCGCTACTTCGTTTGACTAACAGATTATATTATTCCACTTTTTCACTAAAATTACTTATCGCTAAGAGACTAACAAATAAACAAAATTATGGCAAAGGATACTTAGCCTAAGTCCGAGAATCCTTGAAGTTAGTGGGGGGGGGGGCCTTTTTTTGCGCGTTGCTTCTGCCAGAGGTATCAGCAGTTTTCGGGTTCTTTCGAACTCTCTGCCGGAATCGCTTGTTACAGCGCACTCCCTTGCTCAGCTTAACATTTCTCGATGGCAAGCCGTCATGGTTCACTGGCATTGACAAAATACCCTATTCTTGGGTCACATCTGGAAGCTTCGTCACTCAAAAAAGATTATACTGGTCGCTTCTCAAGTTGTCTTCCCCTCCGTCCTCAGATTCACATAGATTAGATCGCCAACAGAAAAAGAGACAGCTCCACTCGCCAACCGTCCTTAAATAAAGCACACTAACGGAACATCAGTTTCGGTTGGAAAAGTTTTCCACGGCGAAAAATATTTCTACTTAGCACTGTGGACAGTCTCCACGATCCGTCATCTGATGGCCATTCTCATAACGCTGGAAAGTGCGTTTTATTCATTTCTTGTATATTCATGTATGTATAAAGGCTCAATAAATTTGTATGCATTTATGTGGCTGCTTCAAATGATGCTTTTCATTCTTCAGATACATAGATGGATCGATATTTTATTGAGTACGTCGCAAAATGCTCAAATTAGCTGGAATGATTGTGAATTTATTTACGAGTGAAATTTTTCAATTTTTCCTTTAGCCTCGTTCAACTCTTTAGTTAACTCCTTTACTTTTTCATAGCGTTCAACTATAATTTTTTATTTCATTCCTTCAGGTTCCGATTGATGCTGTTTCTTTAGTCCATTCATTCAATCTTCTAATTTCTTGTCCGATTGAATTCATAAGAGTTGTCATTTGGATTTGCGATCCACCATTAGATTTTTTCGGTTTCTATTTGGAGCTACCACGGTTAGACGTCTCATTAGTATCAGCATCTCCAGAAAGTTTTGCGGAAGTAACTGCGGCCAAACTTGATTCATTCCTCGTTACTTCTGGCGGTCCTTTACTACTTACATGGAAGTCTTTACTTGAATTTTTAACCCAATTCCTTAATTTAATTACAAAATTGTTTAGATTTAAAGAACTTGCAACTACTGAGTTCCGTCGTGGCTCGGTTGGTTATGTTGTCTTTTATTTAAATTCTTTTCTTCAAACAAGCGTAGTTTTTGTTTACTCCTCGTGCTTGCGGTAAAAGGGTTTCCCTAAGGGCAAAGTAAAAAGACGATACCGTAACACACTGTTGCAGTTTTTGTAATGATTTTTATAAAATTTCATTGCACTATACTTTTCTCACGGTTAAGGCTGCTCTTGAGTACTTAAACGATGTTTCACTGTGCTCAAATATCCTATTTACTCGTATAGGCTGGATTCTTTATTTTAGAGTTGCAGAGTAAGTTCTTTTTGACAAAAACGTCACGGGCACTGACAGAGGTCAAACATTCACTTAAAAAGTGCATGGTTATTTAATCCTCTTCTTACCACTGCTGGTAAATAGGATCAAGTGTAATAAATGTTTTATGCAAATGAGTACGTGGGAATTGTGCTTGCACCCTGTGATCCAGCCATACAAGGCTCTGCACTCTTTCCTATTTCATTTTCAGACAAAAACTAATGTGACCCACCAACTAACAGATGGACAGATAAACTCCAGCTCATGATATCAATAGATTTTTTCTTTCAATACTTACTAAATTAACGTGATAATGTGTAGGCATCCTCTTTATATCACGAGAATGGAGTTAAGGTTTTCTTTCATATTCTGAAAATGAGTAAGTACGCATCAGAGAAACTTCAATGATATGCATGCAAAGGTATAAATAAGAGCATTCCCTTTTATAGGCAGGATTTTGAGAGTCCTTACGAAAGGATTTACTCTGAACTGACTTCATTGCTAGTTGGATTACATGAGAAATTCTTCCCTCTCTTGATTATCACTCTAAATGTGCTCACATTTCAGTGGCTGCACACCACAAAGTATTAATTAGCACAAACATGAGTTTAGGTACTAATTGTTCTCAGGATATAAGGGCGTTGAAAAATCACGGCGAAATTCTATGTGAATACTATTTACAGAATGCATGGCGCTTCAGCGCAGCAATGCTGATTGTTGTGTAATTTTACTGTTGGCACACTGGAAGACGGCATTGTGCCCGCATGTGAAAAGAACTTTCAGTGAATCTGCTTGTCAGCAAACAGACGTTTTGCATTAGTGTTCATTTTGTATGAGAAGGAAATTTCGAAAATTTATTTTCATCAAATTCTTTGGAATTGAAACAGAATTGGATTGAGAGAAAGAGAAACGTGTCTTTAATGGATTTTACATATTAACTGCAAAGTTTGGAAAAACTTCAACGAACCGATGCATGCCTACTAGTATGTACACACTTGCATATACTTTTTGAGCTTGAATTCTCATATATCAAAATACAATCGAAACACTCGCTAGATTTCCACATTTGAAGTATTGAGCAAAGTTCTTGATTGAGCCTATTCTAATCATAGTTAAAAGCATTGATTCTTCCAATTATCTTCGTCAAGCCAAATGAATAATTTCCACATAATCATGTCAATAAGCAATTAAGATGAATATCATTCCCATCTGGCCAGGGAACTTCCTACGATTCAAGTGCAATGGAAATGGACAAATACTCGTATAGCAAAGCAAATAATCGAATAGCCCACAAGCTCAGTCACAGCATATGAATATACAGGAATAAATGAATTATGACAGAGAATTGTATGGGAACGCAAAAGATGATGATGCTTAGGTGTTTAATCCTGTGCGTTCGTTTGCGAACACGAAATGCCCAGGAACTGAGCAGGATCCTTTGGTTAGGCCATGAATATGTTCATGCCCGAATATCTACATAATTGCATATGTAAACAATATACTCTCCTAATGATGTGAATTAGTTATGAGGAAACAGTGCAAACCTATAATAGTGCGAGAATCAAGTCTACTTGTGTTTCTGAATAGAAGCTTTGATTTCATCCGAACTGGCAGAGAAGCTTAGGATAACAAGCAAGGTCATAATGTGTACCATTAGCACAAGGTTACAAGCAGTATGAGTATGATTTATGAAAAATGCCATTCGAATGAATTTGAAGATAACAATTTTCAATATTATTGTTTTCTCTGAAGTTCCTCATAATTAACTGATACTAAATAATAACCATGCCGCCGGAATGGAGGTTGGGCGAAGGGCTAACTTCCCGTCCCTGGAAAACCTTTAATTGTTTCGAAACCTGCAGATAGGCCTCTAAATGGATTGGAATCACGGCAACGACCTCGCAAACGAAAAAAGGACTATGGCATTGGATCCTGGAATGTCAGATCACTTAATTACCCTGGCGCTGTTAAGGACCTTTTACAATAGGCTAGCCAACATCAATTTAAAATACTGGCAATCCAGGCAACAAATTAAACTGGTAATGACATGCAAGACATGAGATCGCACGCAGTATTCAAAATAGGAAGCATATTGGAAAAAGAGAGTTCAGAGTGGCCTTCATTAAGAATAGAAGCTCAAGTCGCACGTTATTGACTTTAAGGCAGTCAATGAACGGTTGCGTGCGATCCGTATAAGCGAAATTCTTCAAAATCTGGCTGATTAATGTTCACGCCCCGACCGAAGAAAAGGGCGTAGAAACGAAGGAAACGTTTTAAAATGACCTGGAAAGACTGGTCGACTCATTGCCCACAAATGACACAAAAATGATTCTGGGTGATTTCAACGCTAAGGTTGGCAATGAGCTATCTCATCGGGGAACGACTGGAGGATAAAGATCCACGATGAAACAAATGACAACGGCCAGTGCCTGATTGACTTTGCATGTAGCAGAAATCTGGTCATACGTTCGACTTGCTTCCCACATTGACGCATTCATAAAATGACCTGGGTATCACCAGATGGCAACACACAAAACCAGATCGATCATGTTCTGATCCTACAACTTTGGGCCTCGAGCATACTTGACGTCCATACATACCGAGGAGCCAATTGTAACTTACATCATTACTTGATCAAATTAACCTATCGATGTCGTATGTCAAAGGCATATTCAGCGAAGACCAGCTCGCTATAAATTTGACATCGAAAGGCTCCAAACGGGGTCTGTGGCCAAAAATTTTATGGAGACCCTCGACAACCAGCTGGCTCCCATCTTATCAAACGTATCGCTAAAGACGAGCGATGAGCTCTGGATCGAAGTGAAAGCGGCTATCAGGACTGTGGCAGAACAGACGATCGGATATCAAGCCCGGCACAAAAGAAATGATTGGTTCGAAGATGAATGCCAGAATGCATTGGATAAAAAGAATTAGGCGTACAAAGAATATCTAGGTAGGAAAACCAGGACAAAGAGAGAACACTATGAAAATCTCAGAAGAGTAGCGAATAAGATAATTAGGATTAAGAAAAGAAAATACTATGACGATAAATTGAGAAGTATAGATGTATAATAAGTTTAGCGAGCAACTACACAAGACAAGCATACAAAGTAGTGAAAAGCCTGAAACGTGATTATCAACCCAAAACCAGGCTCTGTCGTGATGACAGCGGCAATATAATCGCTGATGAAACCAAGATTAAGGAAAGATGGGTATCATATTTCAAGAACCTCCTTAATCCTCCTCACAACTCCAGAACATCGAAGCCTATAGATGTCTACGGAGAGCTTCCATTGGCCGCACCAACTCTGGATGAAGTTTGTTCCATCATCCCGCCCTCCGAAAGAATAATAAAGCACCAGGCATCGATGAGATTCCAGTGGAGCTCATCAAATATGGTGGCAGTAGTGTTCATCAAGCTATTCACAAAGTTATCCAGCACATTTGACAACAAGAACATATGCTGAAAGAGTGGAGCCAATCAATTATATTCCCTATCCACAAAAAGGGTGACAAGCTACAGTGCGAAAATTATAGAGGTATATCACTACTTTGTACGGCGTACAAAAGACTTTTAAAGATCTTAGAAAATGAAATCGGATCATACGTCAACAGTATTATTGGGGATTATCAAAGTGGTTTTAGGGCAGGTAGATCAACAACAGACCAATTGTTCACAGTCAAGCAGGTACTTGAAAAATGCTGGGAATTCAACATAGACGTACACCAAATTTCCGTCGACTTTAAGCCAGCAAACGATAGTATTGATCGTAACGTACTGTACCAAATAATGCTTGGTTTTGGCATCCCAGCCAAATTAGTCCGTCTTACCAAAACGACAATGACGTTGACGACCTCCCAAGTCCGCATCAATAACCAACTCACCGATGCCTTTGACACAAATATCGGACTAAAGCAGGGAGATGGGCTGGCCCCATTGCTATTCAATTTGGCTCTGGAGTGCGTCATACGGAAGCTACCTGTTGATACGCGAGGTACATTACTACTCAAGTCAAGCTGAGTAGTAGCCTATGCGGACGACATCAACATTCTGTCACGGTCACTAACAACTGCCAAAGAACTTTTCCTGATACTCGACAGCGAAGCAAAATCAGTAGAGCTACAAATCGCTGAAAATAAAACAAAGCTCATAACGCAGTCGAGGAAAAATACCCTAAATACACAAAATATCACACTTGGCGAATACAGTATCGAAAATATTAGCAAATTTGTATATTTGGGTGCCAAAACTACGAAAACGGGCAATGAAAGAGATGAAATACGCCGAGGAATACAGCTCGCAAATAAAATATTGACGATCTTGAAGACTAGCTGCATACACATGTAACAAAACTCCAAGTATACAAATCGGTGATAAGACCTGTGTTATGCTATAAGTGTGAAACATGGACCCTAACCCCATCTGCAAATACATTGAATGCCTTTGGGTGACGGGTCTTGAGGCGAATAATCGGAGCGAAGCTTGACGGGGACCAATGGCGAATTCGATGCAACCATGAGCTGTATGAAATTTTTGACGAGCCGGAGGTCTTAAGGATTGTAAGGCTGCGGAAGCTGCAATGGGCTGGAGACATGAATCGTATGAATGAACAACGGATACCCAAGACGGTATTCGTTGGGAGAACTGAAGACCGGAGGCCAGTAGGGAAAGCAAGGAAACGCTAGTTTGACTCAGTCGACGAAGACAGTTCATCGCTGCTCGGGTTTCGGAATTGGATGACGCGGTCAACGGACGGAGACAGTTGGAGGCACTGAATGATAGGTATCATGAATATCTTTGAGAATTGGTTCAGCTATTGGTATCAGTAATCGTAAAACAAAATAGTGGCTGTTTTAAATGCGAGGATTGAATAATTTTGAGTTATTTTACCCCAAATTAACCGTTTAAGTTTCATGCTTCTAGCACTTGCTTCAATTTAATGAATGACTGAAGATGAGTACCTACAATTAAAACTCATAGGTGAAATAAGTCGAGGAAGCAGGAGAGAGCTCTTAATGGAAGGGCTTTGTAACCACCCTAGGGTTGGAAAAAAAAATTCAGATGCCATGAATCGATGACTACAGTACAGGGGAGTGGCCCCTGAAAAAAATTCATTAAAGGTAGCGGATATGAGTATCAAATGAAAAGCCTTTATGAGAGCTTTTCAAAAAAGTTCTTAAACTGACAGTTTTTGCTTTCATTGGGAGCACAAAAAACGTGTTTCCCCTCGCGATTGGACATCTGTGATCTTAAAAAATCTGAAATAAATTATTAAGGGAGATGTTTATGGGTACAATAATAACAAATACCTCAGAAGTCAAAATTCGTTAAGCATTGTTAATAATAGTATGATCTTCGAATTTCACATTATCTCCAATAAAATCCTATGGATGCTATTAAACCCAACCTTACAAAAGGTCCTAATACTCTGTAAGTTTGATGAAATTCATATCATATTCACGGAAGTTATATTTATTTGAAATTTCTACAATCACAACAACAATAACCCACTATTTTGGTATTTTATGGACTTTCCATCGAACCAGACACTGCAGTTTTGATTTCATCTTCTTAAAATCTTCAGATAAGGTCGATAACAAATATGTGTTTTGGGGATTTCATGATTTGAGTGATTTTTGTGAGTTGAAAATGGAGAAACAATGGATTTTCTTTTAAACGAGTAAATCTCTTACCCATATTTCTTGATTTTATTCGTTGCTGGTGATTGTATTCTGTAAGTTGAGTACAAAACCCTTCCGACATGAGCGTAGGTCTGTCTACGCAACTTGTTTAGATTTTCGTTTTACTCCTGTGGTGAGAATTCCAACTATTCGTATTCCACACTCCTGTGACATTTAGAAATCTTGAAGTGTTTTACAGAACAGCGTATGAAATGTCAATTCATGTTAAAAAGTTCCGAGTTATATCTTTCATTATCACAAAAACACTTAGAACGAAATGCGTTTATTGAACTAAGCTTGGTCGAATGGCAACAAAATTGTGTGCAAATGGGCAACGATATTTATGAATTATAAAAATAAAACAGCATTAATCATTTTAGTTTTAGCGAAAAAAAAAATGCAATTATCGTCCGGGCAGAAAAACTGAGTTTAATAAATTTGGTCAAAATGAAATTTGAGGTATTTCATACAGGGGCACTGGAAAATTGTCCAATGCTTTGCTTTAAAAATATTGAGAATCACTGCTCTGCTAAATTTTAGCAAGAGATCTCGTGATTGGTCGTAAAATGAGTGATGAATTTATTAGTTTCAAGGATAAAGAAGATTACATATTCCTTCCTATCAGCCGATAATCGTTTTTGCTTTAAGCTTTTTCAATTCGAAATATGGGAACTTATTACTACCATCCTGCCTTTATAATATCTCTTTAAATTAATGCTATCACAAACGACAAATTGTAGCAATGTTGTCATAGTAAATTAAAAGGAGCCCGATATCAGATGTTTTAAGTGAAATACACGCGTTGTATCCAATCTTAATGTTTATATTCAATCCACCAACACGT
This sequence comes from Odontomyia ornata, assembly GCA_963969285.1. Taxonomy (NCBI): domain Eukaryota; kingdom Metazoa; phylum Arthropoda; class Insecta; order Diptera; family Stratiomyidae; genus Odontomyia; species Odontomyia ornata. Next base: position 21,885,651 of record OZ017738.1, on the reverse strand, counting down.
TGCAGATATTCAGCCGTTATCGAATTAAACATCTGTAAAACCAAGAACACATTCACATTCAATTACACATCAAACCATTAGTCCAAACAGACTTTGGATACAAACATAAAAGCTCTATGGAATGGATCTATTTGGTTTAATACTACTCTCTATCAGGCTGTAAGCCCGAGTACGTAAGCGGGACCATAAAACGCCTAAGGCGTACTTTATGACACAGTTTACATTCCGCAACGAGCAAGGACCCGTTGGAGTGATGGTGCCAAGCAACACTAGCAGTATCGCTCCAAATGGATGGCGAATGATTTGGTTTTATAGGTCGATACTCCAGGAGTCGGATGCTTCCATTTTGGTGGAATCAACTATCGTCAAGTTTAACATTTCCTTTTACGTTAGTGTACATAATAACGTTTATTTTATAACCATCATATGTGAATCCTGCAAGTACTGAACGGTTACACTGCCGTACATGTGATTGATGCCAACCGAAACAGCCCGCTCATGTGGACTATTCCAAATTGAACCGAGTAATTGCTCGGTGCTGCCTCCTTTTCTAATGGACTCGTTTGTAAGCACCGTTTATCTACAAAAAGCCTCTGGTACGAGTACACAATGTCTGATCAGGATGCAAGTTATAGCTTTTGTTTCGCACGCGCTAATCCTGAAATATAAAGCCAGGTAGAAACCAGGACCAACTATTTCGGAGATGGAGCCAACGAGTCATCTGAGAGAGTACTTACAATTACCGAATATCTTGTTATTGCCTGGCCATAAACCGCCCTTAGCTATGATTAATTAAAACCATACAAAATTGATGTTGACAAAACGACTTTATAGCTGACAGAATATTGCAGCGCTGAAGGGTAATTATAACAGTACAAATTAATTTGTGGCCATATAATTGAGCATCTCGATCACGGAGCAAAGCCCATGCAACGTTTTGTATAAATAGAGCCTCGATACAGCTTCAGGGATAATATTTCACTTGACGGTTCCTTGATTAAATTACACAATCCGAGTTATGTCTGCTGTGTCGTGTTCAATTGTTTCCCGAAGATTTATACGAGCGAAGGACGTAACGTCCCTCTATCTCTAGGCGATAAACAATAAATTTAGTAAAATGTTGTCCCTAACAATAATTCAAATATAAGTGATATCCCCACGAACTCTAATAAGAATTCATTGCCTTCTTCAGATCCTAAATCAACTCAAGCTCGAACTTCTTTTGGATACCAAGTGAAAGTAAATCCTTGGCACGTTTTATTGCACGACAGAGTCCACCCGACTTCCTTCGCCTTCCTACGTGAAACCGACACCATAGCCAGCGATATGGCTAGTTCACATTCGCATTACCACTGAGCACGTCACTCATTCTTTCGACATACGCCTCCAACATATTAAAACGCCTCAAACGCTTCAGTCGGCATCGGGTTGTCTCCTTTTTCTGCGAACTGGGACTCGAATCGGAACCCGAAATAGCAAAAACACTTGATTCTGGTGAACCGTAGAGGAGATTTCTGTATCGGAAAGAAGGACTACTCGTCCTGTCTAGATGCAAGTTAGTTATAAAATATTCCTTCAATATTTGCCAAAGTCGACCCAAATGTTGGCTTTATCGAAATCGCATTTCGTTTCGGTTCCGCTACGTGACTGGAAGCATTGATCTCAAATATTCGCACATATGTTGCGGCTAATCTATGAACCTGTAGAGTGAAAAAAGAAATCCAACTTTTCTCTCCTTCACTACTAAGAACAAGCTGTGTGACCTTCAAAATTGAACCGTAAGAGTTATCATTTCTTGGGATTTTTGAATCATTTTTAAACGTTATGGCGATAGTTTGTAGATTTGAATTGGTAATTGTCTATGGATTAGCTGATATTAAACTTTTCATATGCGCGAATTAGCTTCCAAACTGTTTTATTTCACTGATATTTTCAATCTTTTCGCGAATAGTTTTTGGTGGTTAGCGAACCTAATACATCGCTCAACTACATCAAAAAACAAATTGATGGAGATCCTTTTGATTAATATCTCACTGTGTATGTTTTATGGATTTTCACTAATCTTACATCTAATTTTCTGCATATATTCAGTGCCTTGCCATATTATTGGACCCAAGCAAAAATAATTGGATTTTCTAACTTCAAAGAACAATTGTGTGAACATTTTAGTGTGCGCCATGTTCGTTTTTTAGGGTTATGTAAAATAATTTTACAAAACCCTACTTAAATCACGTCCTGTCTGTCCGTCCGTCCATCTGTGTGTCACAGCACTTTTTCTCGCAAACCACTTTAGCTAGAAACATCAAATTATGTATGTAAATGTAAAGGAGTGCTCTCTTCAAAGTTCAACTACAATACAAAAAAATTTTATCAAAGGTAGCCGACATGGGTATCAAATGAAAGTTCAAGGTGAGACCTTTTCAAGACAGGTCTTAATTTGACACTTTTTGCTTCGAGGAGCGCACAGGGAGGGGAAATACATGAAAAATGTGTGTCCCCCCGTCACGATTGGACACCTGTGATCCGAAAAATCTGAAAAAAATTATGGAGGGAAGTGTTTATGAGTACAAAAACAACAACAAATACCTTAGAAGTCAGAATTCACTCAACTTTGTTAATAATAGTATGATATTCGAAATTCACATTTTCCCCTAATAAAATCGTATAGGCACCCTTAAACTGAATGAAATTCAATATTTGAGCAGTCCTACAAAAGGTCTTTTTGAGAACCACGCAATCACTTCCGGAACTCGTCTTTCGGGTCAAAATTTTATCTTCCAGCAAGATATTAACCCAAAACATTCCTCCAAAGTTACTATGGGAAAAACTTGATCGGGAAGTACGGAAATCGGCTTCAACATCAGCTACTGACATGTGGAACAAATTGCAGTCATTTTGACTTTCAATAGCACAAAAAACAAAAACTGGCAAAACTTATTGCGGGAATGCCTCGATTGTGTGCTTTAATTATTAAGTTAAGAGGAGGTCACATAGATGAAGGTAATATTTAAATCAAACGTTTTAATTTTCGTATTTATTCGTGTATTATTATGAACGTATGTGTAGATATAAATAAAAAATAAATATTATCACATTCTTGCTGGGTTTTCATACATTCTTGCTGCTAAACAGGGTGCCTCAACACTTTTGAGCGGTAGTGTATATATGTATATAAGTTAAGTATGAGCCTAAGCGTTTGTTAAAAAAATAAAACCGGAGTAAGTTTATCTTATTATGTACTTTATTATACGGAACTCAGCTTAGAAATAGACTTGAAATGTAATCTCGGTTAACAAAGAAACCGCAAAGTCAATCGGGCGCTGGCTATTATCATTTGTTTCATCGTGGAGACCATATCCTCCAGTCGTTCCGTGATGAGATATCTCATTGCAAACATTAGCGTTATACGCAGGGGGAATGCTGGCCGACAGGAATACTCTGGGAAGCTAGCATTCTTTGGGGGGTTCCGCCCCCACGTACCCGAGGAAATTCCCGCAGAGAGAATTCCGGTCGACAAGAGCACTCTTAGAGGCTAGCATTCTTTGGGGAGCACCATCCCCACGGACCCGAAAATATGGGAGGCGCCATGAGGTTCCCTCCTGGGATGACAGGTAACGACCCTGGTTGGATCTGGATTACACTTTGGACAAGCTGGGATTGATGCTTTGGGCTGGCGAATATGATGGTTTGGAGCTAGTTGCTTTGCACAGTTGCGCCGAGGTGACACTTGTGTGCGGACGGCTCCAATTCAGCTATCATACCGTCTCCGTCCCGGTGAAACCTTGGTAGGCCTCGGAGTATGTTCGAAGTACGCACCATTGGGTTGGTGGTGTAGGTTCGATTGAGACGGATTCCCAATTAACGCTGGTCTGGCTCTGAGTACTTGTCCTCATAAGGGCTTATACTAACCCTTGCATGGCCTCCCTGCTCTGCAAAGATAACCATGGGACCAAAAAAGCGACTACACACACGAACGGAGATAGCGGCTCTGATGGGGGACCCAATAAATCTGGAGCAACCAAAAACACTTAAAAAATATCAAATAAACCCAAAAAAAAAATAGAAAATAATAACAACGACGCAACCAGCGGCTGCAGCCACAATGTTAACAATGCATCGAGAGCGGTACTAACGGTGACAAAAACGATAGGACAGTATGATCCAGACTGAGGTTTCCGTGGCATTTGGGCGGAGCAAAAAAAAATCGAACGAACACCAGAGCATCCTATAAAGGAAAAGCGGGAAGAACATCGAGAATCCAATGGTCACTGCTGCGATCGTTACCGAAGCAATCGATGCAAGGGTCGTAAATCCCGACATAAGAAGGAGCCATCCTGAAGCCAACGAGGAGATTACGGCAGGAGAAGAAACGAGAGACCAAACAAATAAAGCAACGTTGTGTGATTGCATCGCCAACGTCGAAAACGTGGCGGAAGTACTGTATTCGTAAACGGGAAGCGAGAGGTTATCGCAAAGTACAATTGCCGCCCAGCGACGCGAAGAAGAAAGGCTTTTCCAAAAAAGCGGGAGATGTTCTGAAAAGAATACGATCTGGATGCGACTCCCCAAAAATCAGCAAAGCTCCTAGACTGCATAGAGCATTATCAGAGGAGCTGGTTAAAGGTCGAAGACAAAGAGAAGGCTAAATAAACGCTGAAAACGAAATCTAAAGGCCATGTGCAGATAGCTTCACCATTAAAAATAAATAAAAGAATGGCGTCTAGCCCAATCGTAAGAGATCGGGATAAAAGAAGGAAGTAAGAGACACTTGATGGGCGTGGAGCACCAGATCATGGCTTCCAAACAGTGCTTACAAAAGGAGCGAAGAAAGCTGCAAAGAAAATCCTCCAAAAAGTGCGAGAAAGTAAAGCTCTCATGGTCCCCCAACGAGAAAAAAGACCCGATGCAAAACAGGAGAGACAGAAGCCCCGACAAAGACCCCAGCCGATCCTATGCGGAGGTGCTGCGGGACATCTGGAGAAACGTAAGTCCCGAAGACACAAACATTGCCATTAAAGCAGTACGACCAATGCAGTCGGGTCACATACAGGTCGAATTTAGAGCAGAGGCCGACAACAAGGAAGCATTCTGCGACGCAGTAAAGAAAGTCCTCGGCAAATGCGCAACTGTAGCTTCGCTCGAGCCGATGGCAGTGATCAAAATAAGAGACACTGATTGCGTCACGGATCTAGCCGAGATAGAAGAGGCCATCAAAAGGGAGTTCCCTAGCGTGGGAAGGATCAAGGTGAGGCTGACACCAGAAAACCATAGGAGACAACGCATGGCCATAGTCAACTTGACAGAAAACGACGCCAAGCAACTCTCAAACAAGGGCAAAGTATGAATGGGGTGGGTTGTATGTAGGATACGGCGAAGAGCAATGCCTCTTCAATGTTTCAAACGCCTTGGCTATGGACACACCACACAAGTATGCAAAGGACCCCATAGGAGTCCCTATGTTACAAGTGCGGTGAAATGGGACATAAAAGAAAAGAGTGTACGAAGTAGGCACACTGTATTCTTTGCAAGTATGCTGATCCAAGACCTGATTTTGGACACGTCTTGGGATCAGGAAAATGCCGGGTTTTCAAAGAAGCCCTAGCTAAGGCTAAATCAGAACTTAAATGATCCGCAGCCTGCAGCTAAACCTACATCGCAGTTCGACCGCCCAAAATCTGCTTGTGCAGTTTGCGAGAGACATGAAAGCTGACTTTTTGTTGCTGAGTGAGCAACTCCGTGATAAAAGTTCTGCATTATAGTATCCTGACAAAACTGGTACTGCCACCATCTGGGTTTGGAACAGTGATTTCCAAGCGGAGAGTTGTGAACGGGGGGATGGTTTTGTGTTGGTTCGGTGCTCAGGGACCACCTTCTTTAGTGTGTACCTAACGCCAAACGAATCTATTTCATCTTTCCAAGCCAAGCTTAATGCTCTTGGGGAAAATTCCAAATCGCCGTCTTCATACCGCTCGTTATGCATGCTAGGCACAGCTGGGAAAGTGCTAGAGAAAATCATCAAGGGAAGACTCACTGACGCAATTCGGGCTGCTGGGGACCTATCTCTTCCGCCGTGCGGCTTAAGAGCAGGACGTTCTACCATCGATGCGATCGCAGAGGAGGTGAGCGCGGTCCAAAAGGCAGGGGCACATAGTTGCACCAAGCGACGGATCGTCCTGTTGGTGACACTCAACGTCAGGAACTCCTTCAACCCCGCGAGATGGGTGGATATTCTGGATACGCTGGAAAACCCTTTTCAAGTTCCAGAATATCTAATGAGGCTTTTGAGGAACTACCGAAAAGACCGAAGCTTTCTCTACGACATGACACACGCCCAACGAAAGATGGCGGTCACATTGGGCATTGCCCAGGGATCTATCCTTGGTCCAGACCTGTCGAACGGGCTACTTAGACCGGAGATGCCAGATGAGTCACACTTGATCTGCTATGCGGATGTCGCGGCTCTGGTTACTGGACGCACTGATGAACAAGCGCAACTTAGGCTAGGTATGCTAATGCATGCCTTCACAGACTTCTTCAAAGCTTTTGACTCCGTGAACCATGTTCTCCTCTGTCAAAGGTTAGCTTTGCTTCGCATATCCGGTTCCCTCCAGTCTTAGATTTCATCGTATCTATCCTCCCATTAATGTCGTGTTAATCTCTATGGCATAATCTCCTTTCCATTCAATCCTACATCTGGGTCCCTCAAGGGACAATCCTTGGACCTCTTCTTTTCAATGATCTTCCCTCTGTAATTTCCTCTTCTTGTTTCCTGTATGCTGATGATTTCAAGGTATTCCGGATAATTAGATCCCTTGAAGATTGTCAAAAACTGCAAATCAATATTTTTAAGCCCTATAACTGGTGTAATATAAACTCCCTTCGCATCAATGTTTCCAAATGTTTAAAAATGGCTTCTACTTTGAAAATTGTTCCTTTAACTTTTAATTACACCCTATGTGATGTTGTTCTCTTCTTTGCAGATCTTGGTGTAATATTTGACCTGAAGCTTTAATTCGATGCCCATATTTTAAGCATAATTACTAAGACATCAAAAGTTTCGGGTTTTATTATGCGGCATTTGCACGAGTTTGCAAATATTGCTACCGCTGTTTGCTTGTTCTGCTAGACATTCATATCTTGTGAACTTACTAGAAGCTGTTCAGCGTAAGTTTACCCGTATTGTGTTCTTGAAATTCAACTTAGCTTATGAGTCTTATGAGCGTCATCTATTCATACTTCGTCTCCCTTCTTTGCCATCTTGTAGAACCTTCTTAGATCAAGTTTTTCTCTATAAGTTGTACCACCAAAAAATTGCTTCCACTCCAAGCGAAGACTTGCACTAAAGACTGTATGCACGTCCTAACATTCTCGAGGTTCCGTACGCCCGGAAAGATTAATAGTTTCAGTCAATTATGCCGCAAATCATCGAAAAGCATAACAGCTTCGTTCTCTATCCATGTCCTGCTTTGTTTTTAAAAATAAACTAAAGACGTTAATTTTTGTGAATAGGGATTAATGTTTCATTATCGCTCAAGTTTTTCAAACTTTCATCTTGACTTTAATTTCATTTCTCACATGTTTTAATTACCTTTTTTCTGCTTGATTTTGTTGTATTGATCTGTCTTACTCTAAACTATATTTAACTATATTTAATTCTCTAAGTCTATTTTGTAAATAGATTTCTGTCTGTTAAATGGATTTAAATAAATAAATACATAAAACAGCGAGTGATAGACTGGATGACTGCACGCGGGCTCAGTTTAGCAATGGAGAAAACCGAAGTGGTCATCTTGAGGAATAAGAGAATCTCTAGAGTAAGGATGATCAGTATTGGAGACACACAAATCGAATCGAAGCCAGCGGTGAAGTACCTGGGGCTACTGATCGACTTAAAGATGAGTTTCTCTGAGCAAATCAGGGCAACGGCTGAGAAAGCTGCTTCGGGAGTATTGACTCTGAGTCGACTTATGACCAACGTAGGGGGACCCAGCCCGTCAAGAAGACGCCTCTTGATGAGTGCGGTAGGGTCGGTGCTACTGTATGGAGTAGAGGTATAGGGAGACGCGCTCAGTGAGGAGGTTTACCGAAAACGCCTGGCACAGGTACAGAGAAGAGGCGCACTGAGAATTGCATCTTCGTATCCGACAGTTTCTGACTCGGTGGTGAGAGTTGTTGTTGGCGTCATACCTGTCGCCCTCCTTTCTCGAGAATCGAGGGCATGGTGGGAATGACTTCTATCTGACCCAGCTTTTGAGCGGGAATAAGTGTTTTCAGTCTAACCTGCACAAGATTGATAAGCCACGGTTCCCCCCTATTGTCAGTATTGCCCAGGAGAGGAGGACAATTCCTGTCACACATTTTTTGCGTGCACAAAATGGGACAGGCTCGGAAGGGCCCCCTACAGGTAGACGAGAGAGCTCACCCCGGATAATATGATGCTCGAATCGGTTGACACATTATGTTCGGGCAGTCCAAAAAAATAAAAGGAACTCACAGCAGCCGAGGGCGTTGGGGCTGGGGGATTGCTTGTCTGGCACTGCCTCTTCCCCAACCCCCTCTAACTGGTAGAGGGACCCCCAGCTTGAAGGCCCTTCACGGCGTAACAAAACGAGACCTGGCCCGAAGTAATGTGTCAAACGGTTCCAGGCTAGGTTCTCAGGTTGACAGGGGAGGTGTTTAGTGGGTTGTCCAGTCACCTTCTTGCGAGCATGGGAGTTCCACTTTCTGTGGGTAAATGGGCGTTCACCTCTCTACCACAAAAAAAAAACGTTAGCGTTGAAATCACCCAGAATTATATTTGTGCCGTTTGTAGACAGTGAGTCGACTAGTCTTTATAGATGGTTTTGAACATTTCGTTAGTTTCTTCTTTTTAGTCAGAGCGTGTACATTTATTCACCATGTCTCGAAGAATTTTGCAACCGTTCATTTGGTGCCTTAAAATCAATAAGGATAGATTTGAACTTCCTATAGCCAATAAATGCCACTCCAGATTTACGTTTTCTAGTAGGCTTCCCACTTTTAGAAATTGTCTGCAATCTCATATCTTCAATACCGTTTCCAGTCCAATTTGTTTCCAAGATTGCCAGTATTTTTAATTTATATTAACTGACCTATTATAAAAGCTCTTTAACAGTACCAGGGTTATTGGGTGATCTAACATTCCAGGATCCAATTCCATAGCTTTTTTCCATTTACGTGGTTTTTGCCGTGAGTGAAATCCATTCTAAGGCCCTTCTGTACGTTTTGAAATGTCGTAGGGGTATCCAGGGATGGGGAGTTAGCCCGTTGCATAACCTCCATTTCGGTGGAATGGTATTACTTTGATTCCGTTATCAGGCATTGAAGACTCGCCTTCACCCTATTACATACCCACGAAGGTGGTGTACGTAGGATTTAGTAGCACAGTTGTAGATGTATTTACAGTTATAAGCATTTCTCAGCATTTAATGTCCCATTATTGGGGAACCAGTAATTCCAGTGTGTGACGGCGAGAACATTTACTTCTACTTGATCTGGGATTTGAGATGAGGAATCATGGAAAGTATGGGTTCGGAAAATAAGGAGTTTCCTCCTCCTTTCTCAAAAGGGCTTGGAACTGTCCACTGTGGAATAGAATTCTTTACTTTCTCGCTTTAATTTTTTAAAAGCTGATCCATCGAGTATGGGTACTAGCATTAATGCCGTGAACTGGTATAGCTTCTTCAGCAACCTCCACATTGTAGATTATGTTAATAAGCTCGTTATGCTATCACAACTTACTCCTCTGTTTTCATCAAGAAGGCCCAAAGATGCTCCTTGGTTTGATTTAGATGTTGCCATTGCAATCAAAGCAAAAGATGCTGTCCCCAGAAAATTCATATCCAGGGCTGAAACTTCATTGATTTTAAATCAAACTCGTTAGTTCTGGTAGTATGAAAATCTTTAAGGAGAGTTCGTCATTCGTTGCTTCTCCTCTTCTTTTTACCCCAGCTCGGGAGCTCCGCACGGTTCAATATTTGTCTCCATACTAATTTTACTTTTTGTCAATGATCTACTTTCTGTTATCACATACCCCCTGTTTCCTTTACACTTTAAGATTTACCGAGTCCCTCATGGACGTTGATATCTTCCAAGCCGATTTACTGCGTTTTAGTAACTGATGTGAATCGAATCATTCCTCCTTAAATGTTTCCAAATGCCATCAGATGGCATTCTCCTGTAAAAAATTTCCTCTTCTCTCAACGTATAGGCTTGTTAATATACATTTGAGAACTTAATCTCCTTTAAGGATCTTGGTGGACGTTTTGATTGCAAGCTGAAGTTTGATCGCAAGCTATTAAGAAAGCCTCTCGTCTAGCTGGATTATGTTTACGATCCGCCTCGTTATTCAAACTTATCGCCTCCTGTATGTGTCTATATTTCTCACTAGTATCATACGTAGTAATTTGAAGTACTGCTCCCAAATTTGGAGTCTATATCACCAAAAGCACATCGATGCAGTTGAGTTAGTTCAACACAAATTCTCTCGGTGTTTGTTCTTCAAACTCAACCTGAATTACTCCCCTTATGATGACCGTCTACATATTTTGAATTTGCCCACCCTCGAGTTCAGACGGTCTTTCCTTGACGAATGTCTTTTGTTCAAGCTTCATCAAAGTCTTTTGATTCAAAATGTATGCAGGCAATTTAGTGCATTCGACATATCCTACGTAATTATAAATTTATTCACACCATTCTAAAAGCACTGCAAATGTTCTCATTTATTAGGCTTTTGTAAAATTATTTTACAAAAGCCTACTAAAATCGTGCCTGTCTGTCCGTCTGTCACAGCACTTTTTCTCGCAAATCGTATATGGTGTAAAGTGGTGCCTTATTTAAAGTTTCACTACGAACAAAATTTTAAAAGGTGCTTATGGGGAGTCTCCCCATATACATGGATAAAATAATATTTGAAAAATTTCACGTGTAGGAAAATACCTTTTTGGGTTTTGTAAAAAAATTTTTTTAGAAAACCTTTTAAAATCGGTACTGTCCGTCTGTCTGTGCGTCACAGCAGTTTTTCTCAGAAACTATAGCGGCTACAAACACGAAACTTAGTAGGCATATCAGAAGTTACGGTTCCTCAAAACTTCAGGTATCAAAATAAATTGAAAGGGTTCTTAAGGGGGGGTCCCCCATAGCGGAAGGGGACCCTTAAATTTTTTTGTGGGGCGTCAAAAGGAAGGCCTTAATGAGAGCTTTCCAAAACAGGTCTCAAAACAATCTTACCAACTTTGTGGGGTGCAGGAGAAGGGCAAATGTACGACAAATTTGACCCCCCCCCCTCGCGATTGGATACTTTTGATCCGATAAATCTGAAAAAAATTGTGGAGGTGAACCTTTATATGTACAACAACGACAAATACCATTGAAGTCAAAATCGACTCAACTTTGGTAAAAATAGCATGATTTATGTGTTTTTCGTTTTCCTCCATAAAATCGCAAGGGTACCCTTAAATTCAACAAATTTATTTTGATAGCCCTATATAAGTTCCTCATAACCTGTGAGTTTCATCAAAATCGATTGAAATTTGCAGAAGTTATAGCCACTTTAAATTTCTCCAATTACAACAACTACTGTACATGTTTTTTCTACTATATGGGCTTTCCATCGAACCAGAAACTACAGTTTTGATTGGATCTTGTCGAAAACTTCAGATTATATGTATACTATAAATATCTTTGAGATTTCGTCAATCAGTAATGTTGGTAGTGCCACAACAAAATGGCGGCCGCTTAAAATTAAGTAACGTTGGTTTGTTTTTTAAACAAGTATTCGTGTGCAAGTCATCGAAGTATATCTTCAGGATGTTCATCATTGCAATACATATCATAGTTTGCGTACAAAACCCTTCTGACACGAGCGTAGGTCTGTCTACCCGACTTGTTTGGTATTTTCAATCAGGAGTTATATTAATGATGTGAAAAAATGATATTTTATCGCCTCAATAAAAAAAATCAAAATATCAAAATTAACGTCTCATATCACACATTAATTTTCATCAAGAGCAATTCTTCGATTTTTTTTTTTGTAAATTCATTCATCACATCAACTGCACTAATATTTTTCACTACAGAATTTTCCATGCTTATTATGGCCAAATTTGAAAATCGCTCAGGATCCATTGATGATCTAAGCCAGTTTTTTATTCTACGCATGGCTGAAAAACTGCGCGCACACTCGGCCGAGCTAAAAGGTATTGTTATAGCAACCTGAAATGAAAGGAAAAATGGCTCATTAATAATTACCAATGTTCTAATTAGGTAGCTTACCTGGAGTAATTTGTAGTAATTAGGACAATAATCTTTGTTAATTTCTTGTTTCAAATTTATCAAAATGAAGTCCAAGTTTTTATTCCTAAGTATACTCGCAATAATAGTCATTTCTGCTTGCAATGTATCCGTATAAATTTTTATTCTGTCTTTATAAGCATTAATGAAACTTTCAGACTTTTTGAAATAAAGCTTTATGAAAAAATGTAGTGACTCTGCAAATGGTAAGTTCTCGAATCTACATTTGTATTGACGAACAACATTATCTAAAACTTGTAGATAAACGCTTGTTCTCCAATACTCAGATACATGTACATCTGATTCTGATGATTGAAGATTGTCTATGTTGTGTCTCTTTCCCAAACTGGTGTCAACGATAAAATCTTCTAACCTTTTTGGTTGCCTTCTTTTTTTAGGTAAATTTCTCGAGAGAAATTTACCTTTTGCGGAGAGCATCATATATATATATATATATATATATATATATATATATATATATATATATATATATATATATATATATATATATATATATATATATATATATATATATGGGATATAACGAAATTTGTGACCACGCTAGAGGTTGCAATTTTGCTTCGATTTTCACCAAATTTTGAGGAAAGGTGTATTGGGTAATTATCTCGGTTAAGTTCGTGAACCAGCTATACCGGCCGGGCAAAAACAAAATGGCGGCCATTTTAGACGAAAAATCGCGATTTCTGTTCTGACCAAAGTATAGCTCCGATTTGGATGAAATTTGGTACAAAGGTTCATTGAAGTATGTGATGAATCTCACAATAAAAAATCCAAAGTCGGTACGGCAGAAACAAAATGGCGGCCGCTCAAAGGTCGAAAAACGTGCAAAATTTTGTTGTTGTAATAGTGGTCAAAGCTTTCAACAGATTTTCATGAAATTCGCTAGTTTGATAGAAACTATAAGTATCTAAAGAATTACGTAAAAAAACTGGAGGTCAGGTTGCAAAAGACAAAATGGCGGCCAGTTGAAGGTCGAAATTTTAAAGGCTTTTAAAAGTCGCAATTTTAATCCGATATATATGAAACTTGGTTTCAAGGTAAACATTACTTATATCTACAGTCTTTGATATTTTGTGGCCCTCTAGCGGTCACATTTTCCAACGGATTTTGATGAAACTTGAGATTATGAATCCCTGTACTATGTTCTTGTATTTTGCAGGAAATTATTAAAATTGAATGAAAAATAAAAAAGTCAAAAATTTAAAGCCTAATATTTTTAGCTGCGATTTTCTTTAAAAATTGAATTATTTTGCCCTGTCTAGAGTGAAACTCCTATTTGAACGAGATAGTACATTGATTGATGAGGTCCTAGCATACAAAGATTTAAAATAATCCAAAATCAAATGCATGCATTCAAAATGGCGGCCCCCAAAGGTCTGAAGGCAAGCACAATTCGTTATTTTAGTGCCAACTGAAATAATGAATATTTTTCATTGAAACGTTTTAAATGACTTTACTTGAAAGAACTTTTAAACCAGATCATTTTTAAGATATTGTAAAATAATTTTAACAATACCCTAAAAAATTATAAAATCGCGACTTGTCTGTCTGTCCGTCCCTCCGCCCGTTTGTTCGTGCGTCATAACAAGTTTTCTCGCAAACCAGATGAGCTAGAATGAGGAAATTTTCTACGTAGGTCAAAAGTGGTGCCTCATGAAATTTGCAGTGCAAGAAAATATTTTAAGGTATTTAAGGGGGGTCTCCCCATGCAGGCGGGTCTCCCCATACAGGCGGATGGCATACAATTTTTTTTTATTTCTGTAGCCCTCTAGCAGCCAAGATCTCAACAGATTCCGTTGAAACTTGAAATTATAAGTTATTAAGGCAAGTTAATTTAATTTGATTACGCAAATCGAATGACAAATAAAACAGTCGAAAATTTACAGCTTAATATTTTTAGCAGCCGATTTCAATAAAAGTCGAAATGACGGCCCTCACAGTTCAGAAAAAAATTGAAATGTATATATTAATGGCAATGCAAATGCTGATTAAACGTTTATGGAAATCTTTTGAAATTAACTATTCGAGCTATTTAAGCCTTTGTGTGGTTACCGCTGCGAACTGTGTAAACAGCAGATGCGAGAAGGGCGAAACCGGTATTTATACGTTAACAACAATATGTAATCCATACGCATGCAACTCAATTCAATTAGCAAAATATTTGCGCCCCGATAAAAGGTTTCTAAAAACGAACGTGGCCAGATTTTTTTTAATGTTAATAAATACCCATGTGGTACTACGAAAATTGCAGAAAGAAGTTTAGTAGTAGGCAAGCCAAATTCTTTTTCGAAACTTTACGCTACATATGAGAAATTTACCTTTCCGGCTGGTGCTGCCAACGAGGATTTTTTGAGATTCTGATAGGCTCCAAAGAAATTTCGTTATCGTTCGAATATTTTTGAATCTCATTCCAGATATCTTGGAAATGTTTCAAATTATTTCTGTCCTCCTCCAATGCAGTAATGGTGCTTCTTATAATATCAACTGCTTGGCCTAATGTAGCGTCATTGTTTTGGAAATATTTGCTCAAAATGTTTATGATTGATAAAACATATTTACATGTAAACAAGGGAACTACAAAATCGGCTTTCGAAATACAATTTAAAAGTCCTATCGCTTCTACTGAATTTTTGTTTTGAGTGTTATTCACTTCCTCTCCTAAAGCTGTTTTGATGGCATCGTAGTTTGTTAAAACAGCTTTGCAATTTCCGAACCGGCAAGCCCAGCGCGTTTTACTTAGGCTATGTATTTCTCGACTTGATCTCTTGGTATTAGTAGGAATACCAAGAGATTCCTGATTATTCTTTAGTTGTGCATTTAGACGTGGGTGCGCAAAATGAGTATGTAGCGCTTCAATGACATTAAAGAATCCACTGACTGTTGAAATATTGTTGCAAGAATCTACTTCTACTAAGTTAAGTCTGTAAAAGACAATGGACGATGAGTTCCAAACATATCTATTTTTTTCGAAGAACAATAGAATATAATATGCATGCTTACTTATTTTTTACAAACCAAATGGGAAACAGCCGAAAAAAATTGTGATAATTTTTTCGCGCGTGAAATATTACTTTTCTAACGTAATTTTAATTAATCATTATCATAGGAAATCTAAAATTATACTTATCTATGCGCTAAGTAATGAATGTATATCGCTTCTGGGTACGTTTCTTTAATAATTGCTTGGACGCCACGGTTGTGACCAGACATAACGCTTGCCCCGTCATATGATTGCGCTACCACGGGTAAATCATTTAGATCACATTTTTTAATGCTTCTAAAATAAACGTTGCCAAACTCTGCGCATTTCGTGCCGTAGAGCAATCGATAAAAGTTAGAAAACGCTCCTCAACATCTAGATTATTTGCGTATCTAATTGCAATCGACAACTGCTCCTTTTTGAACGATCGTGCTTCATCAGCCATCAACGAAAAAAATCCACAACTTCTTACTTCCGTTGCTATCTTACGCAGCGTAATTTGGGCAACAGTAGTAATAATCTCATTTTGAACTTGAGGGGAACAGTAATTCGTATTTTTTTCGAAGTGTTTCTAAATGTGGCATCATTTTTGGCAAATATGTCACACAGCTCCAAAAAATTTCCTCTATTATGGGAAAGCACATCTTACCTATGTCCCCTTAGTGCAAGTTCTTGACGAGACAAATACATAATTATCTCAATTATTTTGGTCAAATATTCCCTTCTTTGAGCTATTTCATCATTATGTTGTGTATTTATTTTATCTTGTACGCTTCCCGAAATAAGTGATTGTTTAAAAGCGATATGAAATTCAGTCGATTGTTTTTGAACGAATGAATCGCAATGTTTTTGCACCGCTTCCCCTAGCTTTTTCCAATTATCAAAACCACTAGAAATAAATTTTTCGTGTGGAGTGCGTAAAATCTTTGTACGAAAGTTTCTGCAGACAAAACAGTAAACTTTATCTTCTTTAATGCTGTACTCAATCCAGGGGTATTCATCATAATATCTCGACGAAAAACATCTGAATCAGTCACCGATTTTTCTTCTAAGGAAATCGATGACTGGCCTTGATGGTTCAGTTTCTCGACATCCAAGGTCATTTTCAGTACTTAAAGTACATGCTGCAGATGTAGAAGGTTCATTTGAACAACGATTTTCTTCCTTAGAACTAATACCAGAAGCGATTTCCTGACCCTCGCCGCTGCCATCTGATTGCGGCTGAATTGTATTATTTTTGAAAAAAACATCGTATGTCCTTGAATTTCGTCATTAGATTGATTTATTATAACTACATATAGCGGAGAAAGAAAAACCATACACATTTCATTTGTTTATTATTATTAAATCTTAATAAACTAGGTGTACCTTGTCAAACTACTTTTCCGATAAACAACAGCACCTCAGATTAGATTGTCAACACTGTACCACATAAACTCACAACACGATACAAAATTCAACTGATTACCTTATGCAATGCACAAAAAATATACACCGTTGCTTTTGTGTTTGCTTTGGAATGACTGATTCCGATGCGCGGCCAGCGCCACGGCTGCACAATCCATGCATCTAGTCAATAATGGTATGTGTGTTGCATTCCATTGGGCGGCAGAATAATTTGAGTACTGTTCATAGCAAAACTGATCGACGCGACTTTTTGAAAAATTTTAACCACTTCCTATGTTGATGTAGATTATCGTAAACTAATTTTCTCATTTTGCATTCACAGCTAATATTCTAGGGTGGGCCAGGAAGATTCTAAGGTGGGCCAGGCCCACCTGGCCCCCCCTTTTACTTCGCCAATGATGGTAACAATAAGGAATTAAAAGAACATGAGCAGAAATCTATACAACGCGTACGTCCCCCATCCAGATAAGAGGGTGCGGGGAAAGACGTGTGAAGAATTTTCGATACCGGAAACGCACACGCATTCTCACCAACAAGAGGTAAATATATGCATTTTTTCCTAAAGCTTTATTAGGGTTGTAATGAAATTCCAAATGAATGCAAGTAGTGCATTCACTACTTTATGATTTGCCGGGTATTATACCCCTATGGCAATTGTGTGTATCGTGTAATCGAAACACTTAAAATTTAAGGAATCTCAGCATGAACCATTTGCTTACAAAACCCAATCTCCTGCTAGTTTAACTTGTTTATCGGTGAATTATGATGAAGGAGATAGTTGCCAACGTTTTGCTTGAAATTTACTCCTGACTATGTCTTACATTTACTTGGTTACTTTATTATGTATATCTACAATCAATTCTCAAAAAAAAAAAAAATCAATACAAAGCATTCAAAAAACGTAAACGAATTTCCTCTTCAGTTTTCTGCAATCATAAAAAACCGATCCCCACCTTTCATCTAATCAACAAGTCACTCGGAAAGCACTTCTCGACGTTTTCCCTTGATTCAACTCATCCAACTTCAAGGCAATAGCACATTTTGTATGCTGTACATAATTCAAAGTTCGATTTGTTTAACTGCAGAGGGGAGGGATGTTTTACGGTCGTAAACTATTGAATGGAATCTAGTAAAACAATCCACAAGTACTTTTCCTCCAAGTTGGGTGAATGTCCATTGTGGTGGGTATTTGTATCCTGGCGTCTGCACTTGAGTCAGACGTAAGCGTCAAGCGGATATGTGCCGCTGAACCTCACCAAATGATATCCCCAAAGAGAGTGGGGGAAATTTCTACCCCAAGGTGACCACAGTCTGAGCTCCACTCAACTCAAGTGTTTGACGGCATTCCATTGACGCCAGTGCATATTAGAGCCATGGGGTAGCTGCACTCCCAATTTGATTGCAATAGAACAAGTTTTACAACCACTTTTGGTTTGTGATTGACATCTCCATTTCGAAATAAAACTTTATTCCTCGTGAGCTGCTTTTGTGTTTTTGTTATTGTGCCTTCAAGGATTCAGGTGAGACAGGTGAACCGGTGTTGCTGCATACTTGAAAGGGTCTGATTTGGATGCCGTAAAAATAAAAGAGCAACCAGCGATTGCAAAGTCAAAGAACAATTTATTGCTGACTTTGTTTGATCCATCTGTTTCAGGGTTGATTAAACGTTTACTCGAGACTCACTTCTCGTCAAAAAAATCTCTTTTTGGCAGATTCTGCAATAAATCACTCAAAAATGTAGACAGCGGCAGTATAAATGCATATCAGGATTATCTGACTTGCATCGTCTGCGAAATTTCCATCAATCGTTTATTTTCATTTATACTGACTCTCGTGTGATTTTTCAATACCAATTTTGTCAATTAATTCCAGTTAGTGGATTTCGCGTTACTTGGATGACAACACCCCTTTTATATTGAATCTGGCTGTGAGGTGACCTAACTTTGCTTTTACACCCGCCATAATATAACCTTAGTTTCTGAAATAACCTGAGGGTGAATAGGGCGCATACTTAAAAGCTTGATGGTAAAGGTCGGAATCATTCTTGTTGGTGGGAAATACTGCTGGGAAGTTTTACTTTGATGGGATACCTAAATTTATTTGCCACACGATATACGAGGATGTGTGTATGTGGATCTAAAAAGTTCCTACAACATCACGTCTGGAGTGCAAAGGACGAGACAAAGCCAAGATATTATTTTCGGTATTCAGCAAGAAGCCTTTTTTTTGCGGTTTTATTGTTTTACGACAAAGACGATGCAAGGATTCGGATGAAGTCATGGCATTTGAACAGTACAGGTAGATTATTTTGTGCATGCATATCACACATTGTTGGACAGCTAACGGGCTGCAGATTACGAAAATATTATAATCATATTCTGCATGGCTAGGTAGCAGTATCGCACCATGCAAGGAAAAAATTTTCATAGATAGAATTCTGAATTGGTTGTACCTCAACAATGATACGAAGATTCAATGTTATCTGCTTTGGTACTGGTACATCTACTGATCTTTAAATAAGTTACTTAAGAAATGTTTCAAAAAATAGACACGGTAATTGTTGGAGTATAAACACCAAATAGAACTACAAATTGTCAATAAATAAACGTGAAAAACAGCTTTTATATAAAAACCTGAAATACGTGTATAAAGTAAGAAGTTAATTTAATTTATAGTTGTGACACTGTACCTAGCTTCAAAATGGCTTTATTGTTTCTAGAAAATATAAATCAACTGAAAACATTAATCGAACATATGCTCTAAAAGCATGAGGTACTGAAACATTGGTAATTTTTGTTATAGTTAGTGCATTATGCTTTGGAGCGACGGGTTTTGAGGCGAATTATTGGAGGGAAATTAGACGGGGACCAATGACGAATTCGATACAACCATGAGTTGTATGAAATTTTTGACGAGCCTGAGGTCTCAACTATTGCCAGACTACGGAAGCTGCAATAGGCTGGACTCATGAATTGTTTGGACAAATAACGGATACCCAAAAAGGTATTCATTGGGGAAACTGAAGGCCGGAGACCGGTGAGAAATCCGAGGAAACGCTAGTCTGACTTGGTCGACGAAGACAGCTCATCGCTGTTCGGATTTTGAAATTGGAGGACGCGGTCAATGGACATTTGAAGGCGCTATTCGCAGGAAACGAAGGCCCGAGATGGGCTGCAGTGCTATGAAGAAAAAGAAGAGTGCATTATGCTTTTCAAATATGTATATATTCATTCAATATCTTAAAGTGATCTATTATACCTAAGAAGGTCCCTAGAGCTTTTCAACCTTTGCTCGCCTATTTTCACAAGCTACCATAGCAGTATACCAATTTTGAAGCTTTTTTGCTTCTTCGTCGTAGCACTATAGCCCCTTTTGGACCTTCGCTTCCTACAACAAGCATCCCCGCCTGTGTCAGTTCTTTGACTGTGTCCCCCAATTCCAAGGTCTGAGCAATGATTCGCTGTCTTCGTCGACCGAGTCAGACCAGAGTTTCCACGGTTTTTCTCGTTGGTTAACACCCTTGTATTAAATTCGCCAGTGGTTCCAGTCTAGCTTTCAATGCATTTGCGGGTGCTTGGGTTAGGGTCCATTTTTCATATTCATAGCACGCATTTTAGCAAAAATCATAAATTGTGAATTTTTCTTAGTTGATAAACAATTTCAAAATTTTTTAACTCGGGAAAATCCTGTGAATACGAAAAAGTTACACTTTTCCTTGCATTTGCTGAAATTTCACACATCTGTTAAAAACTAATCATGATCCTTGTCTTGTTTTATTACCACTAACGATTTTCAAAACTATCTTGTCATACATAAAATGTATATTTCCTGTCCAGATTGTAAGCCCTAATCTTTTTATGGCCCTCATAATTACCTATTATATCCCATCTTCGTGATGAAATACCGTCTAAATATTACCATTCTCCTTATTCCCCGAAATTCTCCTCTACAAATATCCCATATAAGCCCACGGACTCTAGTTAAGGAGATCAGTTTATGAAAGCTTGTGATCAGTAAATAAATTGATAAACGAATTTTGTGTCTTTTTGAATCGGGAGGAAGTTTCATTCTTATTATTCATAAATTAAATATACATAAAAATAAAAACTGGAGAGCCAAATTAAAAACTTTAAAATAAAACGTGTGAAAGCCAAACGATCAGTGACTACATATAGTCAGTTTTTACAAAGATTTGATCCATCACGGGATTTCCCAACCCTAGAAAAACGGTTTGAAGAAATTGATCAAGTTGGTGAATCATTCAAAACTATGAGAATTATAACAGAATTAGAACGAATTGCGGATGATCTTGAAGAATATGCTAGCTATAAAACAGGACGTTCTTGTTGCAGGAAGCGAAGGCCCGAAAAAGACGGTATATATATATATATATATATATATATATATATATATATATATATATATATATATATATATGTATTAATATATATATGTATTAATATATATATATTTATATATATAACATATATATGTATATATAATGATGTGTATATAGATATATATATATATATATATATATATATATATATATATATATATATATATATATATATATATATATATATATATATATTACAAAAGTGCACAATGATCAATTTAACACTTTCACTAATTTTAATTTTCACTATGAAAAATCTAACACTTGTCCATAAATTTCTTATCGCAATTGTCTTCTAAATCACTTCACTATTACGAAACACACTATCGCAGTTCTTATCGCGGTCGAATGAATGATCCCCCCATTCATTCAGCTCGCCTTTATATAGGGTCTCTACCTATTCACCCATTTCTCGTACATTGGCGAATGTTCTACCGAGAGGTACCTGGTAGATTCGAGCAAATTAATGTATGGAGTGACGTCACTTGCAGATGTTAATCATGCTTGTTGGGTTCTCGTGGGTTCGAGTAAATTCATTTGTTGACGTTGATTATGAAAACAATTGCGACAGTAGCTCGCAGAATTATTTGTACATGTAATTATTTGTACATGTAACACTGCCCCCACCTCAGTTCTTTTCGCCCCGAAAAGATGTGTCGCTATTTGTATTCAATTCTCCCTGGGTGTAATATGGGGCAAGACGGTCAAGATGCACGATTTTCATTTTAGCTCTCGACTTACGATGTTCCTGTATTCGGTATACGACGTCGTTGATTCGCTTTGTAACTCGGTATGGTCCCTCCCAATTATGTTGCAACTTTGGAGACCTACCCTTTCGCCGGTGCGGGTTATAAAGCCACACCAAGTCATCTTGCTGGAAGCCAGTAGAATTTGCCTTTAGATCATACCTGGTTTTCATGCGGTCAGTAGCCGATTCGAGGTGTTCTCGCACTGTCCGATGTATCTGGTTCAACCGTTGTCTTAGATCACTTGCGTACTCCGAGACCGTTTGGGGTTTCTCAGGGAGTGTTCCGAACTTTATATCGGCTGGGAAACGAATAGTCTTTCCAAAAATGATTTATGCTGGGGCTTGGCCCGTCGATGCATGTTCAGCGGCTCTATACGCCATTAAAAATAGTGGGATATGTCGGTCCCAGTCCCTTTGGTTCTCGTCAACCATTTTGGCCAGCTGTTTATTGAGCGTGCCGTTGACATCTTCGACCATTCCATCGGATTGGGGATGCAGCGGTGTTGTCCTCGTTTTCCGTATTCCGAGCAGCTCGCACATTTCGCCAAAAACTAGTGACTTAAAGTTTCGGCCTTGATCCGAATGTAGTTCGCCAGGTACGCCGTACCTACTGACCCAATTTAACACTAGCTGTTCGGCTACGGTAGTTGCTTCCTGGTTGGGAATGGGGTAGACCTCGGGCCATTTGCTGAAATAATCGGCGACAACCAGTGTGTATCGATTTCCCCATTCGGATTCAGGAAAGGGTCCTGCGATGTCAACAGCAATCCTTTCAAACGGTACCCCCACGTTATAGGTTTGCATTTTTCCTCTCAGTCGTCGCTTCGGGCCTTTGACGGAAGCGCAAATTGTGCATCTGCAACACCAGTCCTCTACGTCTTCTCGAGCCTGGAGCCAGTAGAACCTTTCCCGCAATTTTGCTAAGGTTTTGTTAACACCAAGATGGCCTCCCGAGGATCCTTCATGCATTTCCTTTACCACATCGGGGATTCGGCTTTTGGGTAGTATAGTTTGCATCCTATAGGAACTACCATCCGCCGTTTCCCATTTCCGCTTGAGTACACCACCCTCCACCTGAAGGGAGTTCCATTGTGCCCAATAGCTTTTCAGGATTGCGCCATGCGTTGAAACGTCCTTCCACTCAGGTCGCCCAGTCGTTTCCTTCCATACGAGCAATGGTTCGATGTCTTCGACGGCTAGCTGGGCATTTCGAATCTCCTCCGATGACCAACCTTCATCGAATTCGGCCGTTATCAGTCGCAGATCAACGGGCGGCTCCTTTTATTCAATCCGCCGGCAATGCTTGCAGTTAGCTGGACATGGATGACGAGATAGGGCGTCAGCATTTCCATGAACTCTGCCCTTTTGAAGTAGTTGGGGCCTCACTAGGTCTGGTCGAATAGTCGATCGGGTTGCACCAGTGTCGTTTGTTATGGTGCAATGTTCTCCATCAACTTGACCAGGAAGGCATCTGTCTGCTTCTCCACGATGTTGCCTTGGCACGGTGCTGGGGATGTCGATACTCCTAGCCAACGTTCGCCCCACGAAGTTGGCCCTTGTAGTTTGATGGGCCTCCATTCTAGGCTCCTGACACGGTCTGGATCTCCACCACCCTGGACAATAGCTCCGTCTTCTTCCCTTCTTGCAGTCTCTTTGCAGGTGCCCTTCTTCCCCGCAATTCCAGCATCTAGGCGCACCATTCACCTGCAGCTCTCTCTCAATTCCCACGCGCTCACACCTGCAATTATCTGCCACTACCTCGCGAACCCGGGCAGTGGTACGGGTCGCATTTTTGGCTGCCTCAAAATTTAAACTATAAGCCAATGCATCCTTGACTGTTTGCTTTTGAGCTAATCGCACGGCTTGTTGCAATTCCTTGTTCTTTAAGGCGCTGATGAATGCTTCTGCTGCTACGTCATCTCGATGTTCTGGGTCGTACGCGGGGTAAGCCAAAAGTGCCAGTCGCTCAATGTCTTGTGCTAACTGCTGCAAGGTTTCGCCAGACTTCTGCATCCGATGCCGTAGCTGTGCCCGGTAAATCTGCTTCAGATGATCGTTTCCATAACGCATGTCCAGCGCATTCAGTATAGCAGCCGGGTTTGAGTGCAGCTCAACGGGGATAGTCTGCAAAAGCTCGGCAGCTGGGCCTCTTAGAGCAAGAATCAATGCAGTTGCTCGTTCCTGCTCATTCCAGTGATTTATGCGAGCGGCTGCTTCAAACTGGATTTTGTAAATACTCCAGACCGTTTGCCCATCGAATATTGGTGCTTGCACATTTCTGGATGTGCTTTGCGCTGCGGTTATAAGCGGGGCTGGTAAAGTCGTTACTACTGCCTTCGCTGCTTCCAATTCTTTTTTCACTTTTTCCATCTCATGGTTCATTCTTTCTTCGACCTGGCTGACCTTTTCCTCGACCTGGTAAACCTTTTCCTCGACCTGGTCAACCTTTTCCTCGACGCCTTTAATTTGTTTGTTCAGATGACCGAGCTCCGCTTTTATTTCGGTTGACTGTTTCTCCAGCTTCTGTGTGATGTCTGCCTTGATTTCGATCGCTTGTTGGTCCAGCTTCGCTGATTGTTCATTTAGCTTCACATTTAAATTGGATGACTGTTTTCGCTGCTCTTGCTGCATCAGCATCAACATTTGAATCAGCGCATTTTCTGGTTCCTTTGGTTTTGGCGTTTTTGCGTCTCCCTTAAGCTCTGCCATGGTAAATTCATTTAGTTTAAAATATCAGCTATTATTATTTATTTTTTTTATTTTTATCATTTCGGCTTTTATTTATTTTTCAACCAGTTTCCACGTTAGATTTCACTATTGTGCATTTTTTTTTATGTTTAAACGTTTTTCACTTTCAAAATTTTAATCTCACTTCTCGACACCACTGTCGCGTGTTTTTGGTTCGCGGCCAATAATTTTAATGTTCCGGGAAAGTGAAAACGCAATGTCTTTTAATTTAAGTTAAAAGAGTTTATTTAATTACAAAAATGCACAGTGATCAATTTAACACTTTCACTAATTTTAATTTTCACTATGAAAAATCTAACACTTTTCCATATATTTCTTATCGCAATTGTCTTCTAAATCACTCCACTATTATGAAACACACTATCGCAGTTCTTATCGCGGTCGAATGAATGATTCCCCCATTCATTCAGCTCGCCTTTATATAGGGTCTCTACCTATTCACCCATTTCTCGAATGTTCTACCGAGAGGTACCTGGTAGATTCGAGCAAATTAATGAATGGAGTGACGTCATTTGCAGATGTTGATCATGCTTGTTGGGTTCTCGTGGGTTCGAGTAAATTCATTTGTTGACGTTCTTAATGATTATGAAAACAATTGCGACAGTAGCTCGCAGAATTATTTGTACATGTAATTATTTGTACATGTAGCAATATATATATATATATATATATATATATATATATATATATATATATATATATATATATATATATATATATATATGGTGAACTGTATACTGTTCGAGGAACCTTCATAAAAAGGACAATAGGAGTAGAGGAGAAAAAAGGAACGAAATCAAAATCCTAGTCAGTCCTCGGGAAAATTGCAAGATATTACTCGCAAATCTTCATGCAAAACAACACCACTGTTGAACAATCTTCTTTCTGCGACGTTGCATTAGAATTAAACTAAAGGTTCTCCAATAAGAGGTATTATTTTGAATAGCCAGCTTTTTCGGTAGATGTCACTTTTAAAGCTGTCATTTTTTTATATTTGACAAGTAAAAATTACGCCATTAATAATAATGGAACAAAACATGATTCAACAAAGCACTGAAATTAATAAAATTTACTATA
Organism: Odontomyia ornata; assembly: GCA_963969285.1. Taxonomy (NCBI): domain Eukaryota; kingdom Metazoa; phylum Arthropoda; class Insecta; order Diptera; family Stratiomyidae; genus Odontomyia; species Odontomyia ornata. Next base: position 21,859,962 of record OZ017738.1, on the reverse strand, counting down.
AGAATGGTGAAAATTTGGCATTTTTGGGTTGTCGTGAAGCACCTTGTCGGACCGCAATACAGAAATTAGTGGAAAATTCGAGCTGTTGGGACAACTTAGTGATGTGAAGAATAAAACCCGTGCACGTCACTCAAGAACAGCTGAGATTATTGCTACTATAGCCGAAAGTGTTGAAGGAAACCCAGCTTTGTCCATTCCTCGTCGTTCTTTGGAATTAGGCGTTCCACAAACGTCATTACACCGTATTTTGCATAAAAACTTGGGTCTTAAGGCTTATAAAGTTCAGTTAACACAAGAACTCAAGCCGGTCGATCATCAACGACGTCGTGTCTTTGCTGATTGGGTCCTTGAAATTCATGAAAATGATCCGGAATTTCATCGACAAATCAACTTGAGTGATGAGGCCCATTTCCACCTCGGTGGCTTCGTCAACAAGCAAAATTGTCACATCTGGGGGTCGGAAAATCCAAGAACTTTTGCTGAAAAGCCTTTTTATCCACAACGTGTGACTGTTTGGTGGCGGTTTATGGTCCGGCGGAGTCATTGGACCTTACTTTTTCGAAAATAAGGCTGGAGCAACAGTTCGGAGAATGGATCGCGCTATGGAGAGATGATTAATGATTTTTTATGACCGGAATAAGATGGTATTGATCTGGACAACGTTTACTTTCAACAAAACGGCGCTACGTGCTACACAAGTAACGAAACCATTGATCTTTGACGGGAAAAGTTTCCGGGCAGTGTTATCTCTCGAAGAGGTGATCACAATTGGCCAACGAGATCTTGTGATTTAACATCTTGCGACTTCTTCCTTTGAAGCCACGTGGAAGAAAGGATCTACGTCAATAGCCCAACGTCGATTCAAAACCTCAAAGATGGAATTCGTGAGGCTATCGAGGACATAGGGCAGACAAAGCTGCAACATGAATATAAGGATCTCGAATATGTCTGCCCCGATCAAGTCGCATGGAACTGGTCAAAATAGATGGGGATGTCATAGCAAATGCAAAACTATGGAAGTTAGGGTTAACACAATCAATACACACCGTATTAGATGAGCCGTGCCTCTTACGCAAGGGCAGTTGACAATTCAAAGCATCCACATCAATTGAATGCACCATTCGATGGAAAGCCGTGCTCAGCATCTTCATGTCGATCTAACCCAGGACCTGTATTATGCTCCATTTGAACAATTCGAATCATCATCTTAACATTGGGGCAGTAGTTAAGGCTTCACTTATAATTTCTATGGTATGGAAAAGTGTATTTTCTTTAGGCATTTTCTAGATAAAATTAGTGTAAATACAACCATTGTAAATTCAACTATAAAAATCGATTATATGTCAGTATGTTGGAATCCAATGTATATGATGATATGAATTTCATTGCAATTCCCGAGAAATTCATTTCCGAGCCATGTGGCAAGAACGAGTTACTAATTATAGAATAACCAGTGAAGTCAAAGTTCAAGTGAACTGCACGGCCTTCACCCTACTGGTAGAATATGCGGAGTGTTTGGAGTAATCGAACTTATAGCTGGACTTCATCTAGTGGTAGCCACCCATTGAGTTTTCGTTGGATTTCTAAATGCACAAATTATTTGGCAATTAGCAGGACATGACATTATTCCTTACATTTTCTCTGTCATACATTTTACTTTGAATCAGAAACTCCTAAATGATTTATATTTGCAAATTGTTAAAAAGAATCTTGATGCACTCCTGCTTCATTTCTCTTCCACTTACAATCTCACACACACACACTGCAACGATTGAATTCAATGCCTTCTGACTTTGTGAAGAATGGACTGCTAGATAGATCAGACGAGAGATTTGTATGGAATGGTTACAACATAGTGGGCCATATTGCGCTATTCACTTCAACGCGAATCACATAAAGGATGGGCTGAGCAAGAGATCAACTCGTTGCCCAATGTTGTCATGAGTATATCTGACATACAATCCAGTATTGATACGTTGTAAAAAAAATCATTCAGAGGACCCCGTTTTGGTGGGAATGAGAGATGTGACGTTTGTCTCGTTGATGACGAGTGCCTTGACAGTTGGCAACAACGGGGAGTTATAAGTTGGTCGCGAACAGCGAATGGCGCAAGAAAAGAAAAAAATGGTACGGCCTTGTTGGTTAGTTTTTGTCGGGGTGGTGTGTTACTTGGAGACGTTTCGTGGATTAGCTTTGTTGGCGGAATTTGTGTGCTAGTCTGTTGTTTTTGAGAAGAAAATCGCGAAACATGCAAAATGTCGGAACGAAACATAGTGAGGGTGATCTTTTGTCCCATGTGAATAAATGGGATATAGTTTTGGAGTGAAAATTAATAAAGTTAATTTATAATACTAGAAAAGAAGGGAAATTTAAGTGAAAAGTGACATTTCCTTTCCATCACCGTCCGAAGATTAAAGTTTTTGGGTACGCCAACGCGTCAGTGCAAAAAAAGTAAAATCGCTCGCAAATCAATGTAATAGAAGAGATAAATGATTATTAACTCAGATAGTGATAGAGCAAGAGGGAAAGTCAAAAAAGTAGTTGAGAAAAGAGACCGAAATAAAAAATACATCCTTGGTGGCTACGCGATTCGTGCGCTTATTTTCGAACCAAGAATTGATTGTCATCATTAGCCAATCAATTTTCCGTTCACAAGAGGCAATAATATTCGTCACAATCAAAGGGAGAGCCTGTGCGGTTCCGAGCAAAACTCAAATAATTTGACTTGCTCCTTATATCGATTTGTCATTGTGAATGCATCGGTTTTATATCCCTTACATGTCAAATGTGATTAATGTCAAAGATATGAGTGCATACATGTGAAGAAATTAGCAAGTGAAGTGTTCCTGAGATTCCCATGTCTAGTCCTATCAATTACCCTCCTGCATATTTGCCAACTGGCTGCTAAACCATATCAAATTGCAACGTAAAATAAGAAATTTATCGGTGGAATATGTTGTAATGAGTCACAGTGAGCATTACCACGTTTGAAGACCATACGGTTGTGATATCCAAAAATGTTTACCAGTATTTACACTCTGATGGCTGAATTTTTTTATAGAACTTTATACACACTTTTGATATATTTTATGCCTTAATACTTGCGTACTAATATTTAATATAAAAGAAGGAACGTTTTGCTTTATAAGCTACAAACATTTGGATAATTCGCTTAAAAATATATTCCAATTGATGTCAGCATGTCATTAATTTACTTACACTGTTCAAACTATTGTGATCATCGCGTAATTTAACGCAAGAAAGTAATTTATTAGAAAACAATTATTTCAAAATTCCAGGCATGATCACAACAAAAACAATGTACTACATTTTTCCACCATTCGGGCTTTTTATTCAATAAGAAACAACAATTTTATATAGATTTTCTACTATTTGCCAAATAAAATGATGATTCAAAATATTGTTACATGTACAAATAATTCTGCGAGCTACTGTCGCAATTGTTTTCACAACAATTAAGAAAATCAACAAAATGAATTTACTCGAAATCACTAGAACCCACCGAGCATCAACATCTGAAAGTGAGTCACTGCTCCATTCATTTACGCTCGCTCGAATGTTCCCGCTAATTCGCCAATGTGCGAGAACTGGGTTAAATGACTACAGACCCTATAAAAAGGCGAGCTGAATGAATGGGGGGATCATTCATTCGATCGCGATAAGAACTGCGATAGTGTGTGGGAAGCGATATTGTTCGAGTAGTAGAAAAGTGATTTTCGTAATAGTGAAGTGATTTAGAAGACAATTGCGATAAGAAATTTATGGACAAGTGTTAGACTTTAAATAGTGAAAATTAAAATTAGTGAAAGTGTTAAATTGATTATTGTGCATTTTTGTAATTAAATAAACTCTTTTAACTTAAATTAAAAGACATTGCGTTTTCACTTTCCCGGAACATTAAAATCATTGGCCGCGAACCATAACACGCGACAATATATATATGGTGAAAACAGGAAAACCTTCCTTCTGATTTTGCATATTTTTTTATTTCTTGAAATAGATTTTTGACCATCATCAGTCAGTCTCCTTCAGCTCTTATTTTACTAAATCGAGAAATTGGATTTGAACCAAAACGCATGATTTTAATTGTAAAAAGAACAAAAAGTTTTCAGAGAATTATGATAATATTTCTTGTAATTGAAAGATCAATGACAATTATATCTAAAATAAAATGTTGCCCAAATCCTTGCAAAGGCTACGGTGGCATACTTCTATCCGATGGTCCATATTTTCAATGACTCTGAGACATAATTGATGTTCAATGTCGTTAATGTGCTAAATTATGTCATCCTTTAGCTCATGAATTGTTCTTGGCTTGTTGACGTACTTCTTCTTCTTTGTAGCACTGCAGCCCCTCTCGGGCCTTCGCTTAGAGATAGTTAGAGTATCTCATTTTCATGACCGTATTAATTTCTTTTGTCGTGAGTTGGTTCAGTCAGTACAATGCTCCCGTGTGCTTGCTCAGCTATGATACACAACGTACCACTGTGTGAACACTCGTAGTCTGTCCGAAAAATCCCCTGAACTAAATCACGTTGCTCCGAACGAGATTTGAACCTGGGACCTTCGGCTTATGGGTTCATGCTCTAACCACTAGGCCACATAGACACCTTATTGACGTACACTTTTTTTAAACATGAGCGTGGCAGCCAATTAACATCGCCACAACGTGAGATAACACGGCCATTGAATTTCTCACGCAAAAGAGACATGGCTTCGTTGGCTATGGCACAAGGGGCACCATCCTGTTAGAACCTCATATCTTCCAGGTCCACAACCTCAATTTTTGGCCAAAAGAACTCCGTCGTCATCTCGCAAATCACGGTGACTGATTGGTCGTCCCCATTTTCGAAGAAGTACGGCCTGACGATGCCGCCAGGCCATAAACCGCACCAAACAACCACTCTTTGTGGATGCATCAGCTTTTCAACAATCACTCGTGGATTCTTATTTGCCCAAATGTGGCAATTCTCCTTGTTAGTTAATCCACTGAGGTGAAAGTGCGCCTCGTCGCTGAAGATGATTTCCTTTGTAAAGTCACCATTCCCTTCTGTCTGTTCAACCAAACATTCGGCGTATTGTCAAGGCTTGAAATGGTCAGTAGGCTTCAGCTCTTGAGTCAATTGAATCTTGCAAGCGTGTAAATTCACATATTTATTCATAATTAACATCAGTGATGTTCGTGAGATGTTCAATTGTTTGGCACGACAATGAGTCGATGTTGACGGCTCTTATGCCACACTATCGCGAACAACAGCAGTGATTTTCGCAGAACGAAATGGGCGAGCATGTAGAAGTAATTCGCACACAATTCTCCCGATTGTGGACACCTTTGGTCGATTATGCTGACCAAAAAAAATCTTGAACTGCATAAAACCGCATGAAATGCATTTTGATTTGAATGCCGATTTTCGTAAAAGGCTTCAACAACCTTAACGCGCTGTTCAATTGTGTACCTATCCAAGTTTGAATTGGTTAACCACTGAAACAAAGACATGTGACATGAATTAACATCGTGCATTATGGTTGGACTACACTTTACACACTAAAATCTTGATTAGATTGAGGGATAATTCGATTGAGGGATACTTATAATTTCTTTCCTGAAATGCGACTAATTATATTTGATTACTTAGCCTAGAAATTGTACTTATATACTAAATCCTTGATTGAATTGATGGATGGATATTTCCTAAAGAGGTGAGAACTAAAATTACACTAATTACATTTGAAGGAGTTACTTAACTGATTAACTTGAAAAGCCAGGATTTATAACTATCTGCATCGTCGTTCATTAGCACGGATTTTTCTCTCAATATGGCAGGGGTTTCAATTACATCTGATTCTCTCGTATTTTTTGCTTCTCATATTGGCCTAACGTCTACCATTGTGATTTTGTGTCTGTTGGTTATGATATGTTCCACTGCTGCTGAGCTAAAGTTATTGGGTTGTTCAATAATCAATGTCATTTTTCATGTTTTTTAAAGTAAATTTATTTGTATTAACAACAAACAATAATCAATTATATATTGACCGTATTGATGGATGATCTTTTGCCATCTTTCGGTAAGTTGAAAAATGTCGAAGAAGCCTTGGGTCTTTAGAACCGAAGAACTGGTCCAACTCAATTTTAACAGCCTGATCGGAATCGAAAGTTTAACCATTCCAATGGTTTTGAAGGGATGGTCTTATGGCGCTAAGTCAGAAATATAGGGTGGATGTAGCATCAGTTCCCAATTGAGCTCCATCAATTGTTGATGGGTTTCGAAATAGGGGTCTGGCGTTATCATGATGGAACATCACGCCTTTGTGATTGGCTAGTTTAGGGTGTTTTTTCTTGATTTTTTCATTCAATCTCGATAGTTGACGCTAAAAGACGTTTGAGTCAATAGTTTGGTTTCTTGAAAACAGCTCAAAGTAGACTTTACCCTCGTAATCCCACCACACAGAAGATGTAATTTTCTTTTGAATGCTGACTATGCGAGTTCATATTGCTTGGTCCACGATCCCTTTTGGACTCCATTATTGCAAACAATCAACTTTCTATCACCCGTTATGATTATTTTTAGGGATTTATCATTTTGGTTACGATTCAACCAATAGTCATAAATGTTAATGCGTTTGGTGAGGTGAATTTCTTTTTATTCGTGAGGAACCTAAACATTTAGTTGGTTTACGTAGTCAAGCTATTGTACAGGGTCTGCATAAAAAGTAACCGGACTGACCTCAGTAAATTTTTTATTGGCAAAATATATACAATTTTTCTTTAGAAATCTTCAAAGTAGTCCCCATTGCAGTTGATAACACGCTAATACCAGGTTTGCCAATCCCCGAACGCTCTCTGGAGGTCGGCAACCTCGGTGCTGTCTAGAGCCCTCTTCGTAGCACGTTGAACGTTTCCCAGAGTCGCGAACCGCGTCCCCTTAAGGTGTCTCTTGATCTTGGGGAACAGTAAGATGTCCGCTGGTGCCATATCCGGGCTGTAAGAACTCTGGTTCGGTTTGCAATCGATCAACGATTTCTGAAGCGACAGCAACACGACGCTCCTCTCGCTCATCAGTCAGATGTTTGGGTACCAGCTTCGCGCAGATCTTCCTCATGCCCAGATCGTTCTTAATAATGTTGTAAACGGTCATCTTATCAATTCCAACCTCATCTACGATAGCCCGAATGCTCAGACGACGATCACTGTTCAACACATCACCCACTTTTTGCACATTTGTGTCCGTGTGACTCGTTGATGGAGGACCGACACGCTGTTTGTCATGGACGTCATCACGGCGCTCCCGGAAATTTCTATGCCACTGAAACACTTAGATTCTGGACAGAGCATCCTCACCGTAAGCCTCTTGAATCATTTGAAGAGTTTCCGTGGCCGTTTTCTTGAGTTTAACACAAAATTTGATGCTAACACGTTGCTCGATCGTACGCTCCATTTTCACTCCGACGACGTAACTGAACACGCACTCCACTCTCGCTCGATGCTATCTCTCCAAGCACTCAGAGGCAACTGCTGCAGCCCGGTTCCCTTTGCCTAGACCCCCACCACAGCACCAGATACCGGTTAGCAAACGCTTTGACGGCGCGAGGCAGGCTAAGTCCGGTTACTTATTATACAGGCCCTGTAAAAGCAAGTAAATGGTTGAAATCGATATATCGCACTTCTTTACTATCTCTCAAGTTGTCATTCACCAGTTAGTTTCGATTAACGCCTTTATTTTATTCTCATCAGTAGTGGTTGAACTACTGGTATGTGGTGCACCTTTTTTTTTTGTGGTAGGGAGGCGAAGGCATTTACGCCCGCCGAGTCTGGCAGTGTGGGACTCCCATGGAGGATACCTTTGGACTACCCACTAAACACCTCCCCTGTCAATCTGAGAACCTAGCCTGGAACCGTTTGACACATTACTTCGGGCCAGGCCTCGTTTTGTTACGCCGTGGGGCGCCTTCAAGCTGGGGTGTCCCTTTCCTAGCGGGAGGGGAGAGGGGAAGAGGAAATGCCAGAAGAGTGATCCTTCAGCCCCAGCACCTCCGGCTGCTGCGAGTCCCTTTTATATTTTAGGACTGCCCGAGCATAATGTGCCACCTGGTTCCATTTGTCAATCGATTCGAGCATCACCGCAACTATATTATCCGGGGTGAGCTCTCCCGTCTCCCTGTAGAGTTCCCTTCGCAGCCTGGCTCATTTGGTACACGCAAAAAATGTGTGACAGGCATTGTCCTCCTGTCCTGGGCAAAACCGACAATCGGGAGACCGTGACTTGCCGATCTTGTGCAGGTAAGACTGAAAACACCCGTGCCCGCTCAAAAGCTGGGTCAGATAGAAGTCAGTCTCACCATGCCTTCGATTTAGCCACGGTCTCACATCCAGGATGAGGTGCGCAGTCCACCTTCCCTTCGTGCAATTCCTCCAAGACTGCTGCCAATCGTTGAGCGAGCGTTGTCTCTCCTCGCGGGCAAACATCTCCCTCGCATCCTCGTTTCGGCGCAGGTAAATAGCGCGGCGCTCTCTAGCAAGGAGGGCGACAGGTATCACGCCTGCAATCAGTCTCACCGCCGAATCAGAGACTGTTGGATACGAAGATGCAATTCTCAGTGCTCCTCTTCTCTATACCTGTGCCAATCGTTTTCGGTATACCTCCTTGCTGAGAGCGTCGCCCCATACCTCTGCTCCGTACATTAGCACTGACCCTACAGCACTCATCAAGAGGCGTCTTCTTGATGGGCTGGGTCCCCCTACGTTGGCCATAAGTCGACTCAGGGCCGATATTCCCGAAGCAGCCTTCTCAGCCGTTGCACTGATTTGCTCAGAGAAACTCATCTTCGAGTCGATCAGTAGCCCCAGGTACTTCACCGCTGGCTTCGATTCGATCTGTATATCTCCAATACTGATCATCCTTACTCTAGGGATTCTCTTTTTTGTCAAGATGACCACTTCGGTTTTCTCCAGTGCTAAACTGAGCCCACGAGCAGTCATCCAGTCCCTCACTCGGCGCATTAGCATACCTAGCCTAAGTTGTGCTTGTTCAACGGTGCGTCCGGCGACCAGAGCTGCAACATCATCCGCATAGCCAACCAAGCGCGACTCATCTGGCATCTCAAGTCTCAGTAGCCCGTCGTAAGACACGTTCCACAGGTCCGGACCAAGGATAGATCCCTGGGCAACACCCGATGTAATTTCCATCCTTCGTTGGCCCTGTATCGTGTCGTGATCTTCCAAAGGTCCCCAGGACAAAACTAAATTCGGCAGAATTTACTTCAAAGGTTTTGTCCTGGGGACCTTTGGAAGATGGGGATACGATGGTGTCATTTGATGTTAATGCACTTTTTCCCAGTATTCCGGTCAAAGAAGCACTTACGTTACTTGAGGAGTGGATTCTGATACAAGGATCAGGAGAACAATGGAAAGCACGAGCCAAAATGTATTTGAAACTGGCTAGACTCTGCATGGGTGAAAGCTATTTCACCTTCAAGGGAGAATTTTTTAAGCAAACACGTGGTGCTCCAATGGGAAACCCTCTTTCCCCGTTTCCAAGCGAAGTTTTTATGGCATTTCTGGAGGGGAAGTTAGCACAAGAAGGTAAACTGCCACATCGATGGGTGCGTTATGTAGACGATATCTTCACGATCATCAAGGGGATCAGGTCCAGCGAACTCTCACGGTGATCAACTCAATACACAACAACATCAGTTTCACCCACGAGCTGGAGTCGGAGGGGTGGCTACCATTCCTTGACGTAATGGTATGTACAGGAGCTAATGGATTGGAATTCGAAATATACCGCAAACCAACGGACACCATGCGGATGATTCCTTTCACTTCGAACCATTGCAAACAGCAAAAATGGGCGACATTTAGCTGGCTTGTGAATCGAATGCTCACGCTTCCATTGAATAAGGAAGGCCTGAAAAAAGAAACGTCCCACATTTATAAGCTAGCCGAGTGGAATGGATACCCTACGGATGAAGTCACCAAATTGATAGCCAAACGAACGAAGGAGATCTTCAATAAAAAGTTCACAACGCTAACTGCGGAAGTCGAGCAACGGAAGAGGTTGGTTGTAACGTTTGACTCAAGGACGGAAACAATGAAGAGGGCTATGAAGAACGTATACATCGACCTAGTTTATACGAGCCGGGCCACAAAAATACAGAACTTGCTTGGATCAACCAAGGTCCCCATTCCCAAAATGGAGCGGAATGGAGTCTACAAGGTATCGTGTACGAAATGTAATGGATGTTACATTGGACAAACGAGGAGATCACTAGGTGTCAGATGGAATGAACACTTAAGGGAAGCAGTCAACAAAACAGAAAGCAGGATGCAAAAAACTTCAAATCAAAAGTAGCGGAACATATAGTCCTTGAAAAACATGACATCACTGCGGACAACGTAAGCATGCTGAAAACGGTTACAAACGGATGGAAGCTTGATGTAGCAGAAAGCTTGGAGATATTCAATCGGAAGACGCAGGACATTTGGAACGGTGACCCAGGTAACGAGTACACCTGGCTATTCAAGCTTACAAAATAATGAAGGTAGTTAAGTAGTAATTAAGGGAAAAACAAATTTTTGAATGGTAAAGGCTCAGGTAATTAGAGATTAAGTAAAAGTACTTTGAGGGATTAGATGTAATTAGAGATTCAGATTAATACGTTAATGAGTTTAGTATAAATATTAGGACACTTATAGTTTAGGGAATAGTAGTACTGAGGAAGTTCTCAAGTAGAGAACGAAACAATTGTATACTAAATTTAAAATAAATAGTAGAATTAAAGGGTATATACTTTCTTTCACTTTTTTTATTCTTCTTATTTGCCCAATGCATTTTCTTTTCGTAGCACTACAGACCCTCTCTGATCCACGCTTCCTTTAGAAAGTGCCTTCAACTTTCCTGGTCCATTGATCGCGTCCTCCGATTTCAAAATCCGAGCAGCGATGAACTGTCTTCGTCGGTCGAATCAGACCAGCGTTTCCTCGATCTTCATTTCTCCCAACAAATGCCTTTTTGTGTATCGGTTGTTCGTCCACACGATTCATGTGTCCAGCCCATTGCAGCTTCCGCAGTCTTAGAATCGTTGAGACTTCCAGCTCGTCAAAAATTTTGTACAGCTCATGGTTGTACCGAATTCAACATTGGTCCCCATGTAGCTGTATACTTCATGATAATCAAAACCTTCGTGTGGTTGCCGTTTGTCCTTAGTCGATCCAAAGTTGTTTTTCAGCTGATTTTTGCTACTCAATTCGATAATTCGTATGGACTCATTTTATTTAAGCCCTCTTTTCAGTTGGTCGGTGACACCCTCACAGTAAGTGGCTGCTTTCCAGTAAGCTTTTTCAGAATCCGGATTGAGTAATGTTGAGCGTTCTTTCTTTTGCCGAGCTCATCTGATTTTATCGGCAATTCTCTTGATCGTTGAGAGTTTAAATCCACTCAGCTTTATAGTGCCGCGAATGTACTGCATTTCTTTCTACCTGACTGCAGTATTTAGTGGTTTTTATATCTTGTGATTCGATGTATTTGAAATCAGTCTTTTTTATGAAAACGGACAAAGGAAATGCAGTGGTTATTATGAGCAAAGACGAATACAAGGAAATGGTCACCGAAAAACTCAACAATAGCACTTTTTTCGAACTTCGCCGAATCCTCTTGAGGATTCTATCAAACGATTTGCAATGATGATCAAAGGCTCCGAGCCGCTTATCAGTGAACTAACAACAGTGAGAATAGTGAACCCATACTACCAAGGATCAAATGTCTGCCCAAGATTCATAAAGAGGTAAACGAAATGCGAATAATCATAACTTTTGTGAATTCATCAACAGAGAAATTAGCAAGATGGCTGGTAGAGGAATTCAAACAGATGCAACGGGTAGGAAGCAAGACGAAGTGATGATATCGTTTGATGCGAAACCTCTCTTTCCAAGTAAACCAGTGGTGGAAATTCTTGAGTACATTGAGGATTGGTTGCTCAAATTGAACAATTTTATTGCATGGAAGGCATAACCGAGACAATATCTCCAGTTATCGAAGTTGTGTACGACAAAGAACTATAGGGTTATCCATTTTACGCTTGGAAAAGTAAAGCTAAAGAAAATACATAAAATATTCAGATAGAAACAAAGTTTTTTATTCAATATAAAAACTGAGCCTTGCCATTATATGTGAAATACAACATCATTCAAATATTTTCTACGGGGCCACTTACAAGCCTCAATCCTTTGAGGTAATTTTCAATAACTTTTCGGCACATTTCCGACAATATCACGGCCATAACTTGACGAATATTGGTTTTCAATTGCTCAAAATTTTGTGGATTGTTCGCGTAAACACGATCTTTTGCATCGCACCGTTAAAAAAATCCAAAGGTGTTAGGTCGCAGGATCTTGTGGGCCAATTGACATCACTCAACCTCGAAATTACGCGTCCTGGAAATCTTGCAAAAGTGCTCGATTAGCCTGTGTTGTGTGACTTGTGGCTCCTTCCTGTTGGAACCACATGTTGTCCAGATCATAATCTTCTGTTTCTCTCCAAAAATAGTCCGTTAACATCCGTCCATAGTGGTCAGAATTGACTGTAATGGCTCTTCCTTGAACGTTTTCAAAAAAATACGGGCCAATAACACCACCAGACCATAATGCACAGCAAACGGTCACTTTTTCTGGATGCAAAAGCCTTTCTGCTATCACCTGAGGGTTTGAGAGCCCCATATGTGGCAATTTTGTTTATTTACGTAACCACTGAGCGAAAAATGAGCCTCATCACTAAAGAAAATTTTGGTCGAAAAATCGTTATCAATCTTGTTGTTCAATCACCCAATTCGCATACATTCTGCGTTGTGTATGGTCTTGAGGCTTAAGTTATTGAGTGAGTTGGATTTTGTACGGATGGGGATGCAAATCCAAATGCAACATCTGCCACAATGGGCCGTAAGACAAGCCCAAATGTTGAGCACGTCGAGGAATCGACAAATTCGGCGATATTTTCAGCTGAACGAATGTTGCGATGATGCACAGTATCTTCAAATTTTCTCACTTTGTTCGTAATTGTTTACTGTGTAGGTGGATGATGGCGACCGTAATTAGCCGGTAAAGCTCTAAATGTTGATACAGCAGGATCACCATGTTTATAATAAAATTTAATAATTTTAACGCGTTTTTTGACTGTTAAATGATCCATATTTTTAAATGGCAAACCTTTAGCCAAAAAAAAACACGCTTTGAATGACATTTAATTTTGACAGATGTCAAATGGCAGGGTTATACTTTCCCAACAACGAAATGGATAACCCTGTATTTCACGTTCAAGGGAAAATTCTACAAAAGAGGAGGAGCATCAAAAGGAAATCCAATATCACCGTTTTTTAGTGAAATGTTTATGATTTGTCTGGAGAGTGTACTTAAAGCAAAGTACCAATTACCGAGATGTTGGACTAGGTATGTGGATGATGGAAAACCTTTAGTTAAAAAAAATAAACGCTTTGAATGACATTTAATTTTGACAGATGTCAAATGGCAGGGTTATACATTCCCAACAACGAAATGGATAACCCTGTATTTCACGTTCAAGGGGAAATTCTACAAAGGAGGAGGGGCATCAAAGGGAAATCCAATATCACCGTTTTTTAGTGAAATGTTTATGATTTGTCTGGAGAGTGTACTTAAAGCAAAGTACCAATTACCGAGATGTTGGACTAGGTATGAGGATGATGTTTTCACTTACGTCGAGAAAGGAGAACTGCAAGAAATTCTGATTGAATTGAACAATACATACAAGAATATTAATTTCACGATGGAAGAAGAAAAGGATGGAAAACTGGCTTACCTGGGTACTTGGTATCAAAAACGGGTGGTGGGATCAATTTTAAAATCTACAGAAAAATAACACACACGCAACAGACGATACATCGAATCACACACAACAAGTGAACGTTTCAGCCAAAGCCATATAAAGTAATGGACGCGAAATGAGCTTATTTTCATCCATACGTGAGTGAAGTACTTTTACTACATACATGCCTTCCTCTCGCATGCGCATTGAAATCCCCCTACCTTTCACGCCGCTAGAGAATCCACACATTCAAGTGGCTTTCTAGTTGCTCTCACGAAAATTCCGCTTCTCGTACACCTTCACCCCCGAATTCTTAACAAAATATCAATCATATGATCGGAAACATATGATTCGTGAAAATTCACCATTGATGGGAAACGTCTAATCAAGTTGAATTTTAAATTGTACACAAAACAATTTTTTTAAGATAAACTGTGTTGAATCTAGTGCAAAAGCGTTGCAAATGTGATAATTTATCAAACTGATAAGTTTGTTACGGATCGCGAGTGTTTTCGTGCCGAAAAATGAAAAATTAAGTGACGTGTGTGGGGTTGTAAAAACAGCTCTAGGAAGCATGTCAGGAACGTATCCTTCGTAGCGTAAGTCATGTTCAATATTTTATATCGTTCATGTTTGAATACCCGCACGGAAAATTGATTTAGTACAAGATGCGAAAATTAGTGGGAGACGTCACGTCAAATTTATTTGAAATTCGAATCAACTGCTAATAACGCGCCAACTTCACGCTACATGATAAATTGCTTCAATTCTCTCGATGCATTTCGTATCCTCTCTCTTACATCTATGGTTTCAGCTTATCAAGCCATGATTCATAGGATGTAAGATATACCACTAAATACGTCAGCCAGGGAGAAGGAACTGCAGTACACTCTCGATGCTGCAAAGTTGAGTCAATTTAAACCTTCAACAATTGTGGATGAAATCAGATGAACTCGGCAAAAGAGAGAACGCTCAACATTACTCAATCCGGATTCTGAAAAGGCGTACTGGAAGGTAGTCATTTACCGTGAAGGTATCACCAACCAATTGAATGGGAGGCTAAAACAATATGAGTTTAAATGAATTATCGAACCGAGTATCAAAAATTAACTGAAAAATATCTTCAGATCAACTGAGGGCAAACGGCAACCACACGAATGATCGGGCATCTACCCGACCGAGTACACTGTCACGAAGTATACATTGGAAAAACAGGAACAATAATTAACGAAAGAGTACAAGAAAGTTTAAGTGAAGCTACTGCCGTGAAGGGAGAAGAGAAATAATTTTGAGTCAGCAGTAGCGGAACATATCATAACTAAAGAACAAGGGATCACAATGGAAAACGTAAGGCCGATACGAGAAGCAAAAGAGATAAGAGAATTGGATACAATAGAAAATCGTGACAAATTGAGAGAAACAGCAGTTCTAATGAGCAACGGTGCAGGCAATTGTAGATCCTCACTCTTTAAGTTAATCACTTAAGTAACCCCTTCAAATGTAATTAGTTTGCTTTTAGTAAAGCTATTTTAATCATTTCTTTAGCAAATATCCATCCCTCAATGCAATCAAGGATTTAGAATACAAGTACAATTTCTGGGTTATGCAATTGCTTCAAATGTAGCTAGTCGCATTTTATTAAAGAAATTTGAATTACCCTATTTAAGATATATCCTTCAATGTAGTTAAGGATTCAGTATACATATAAGTCCAATCTCGAACGGTCGAAAATCCATTTCGAGAAATCAAAAACTACGCAAAATTAAAAGTAAGCTTTTTCTTTTTTCAGAAATATTTTGCGAAAATGAAGTCTTTTACAAACATTGATAAGATTTTACCCTGTCAATCAATGGTTGTTGGTAATACTGCAACAAAACGGCGGCAAGTATAAATGAAGTAGGAATGGTATTTCTTTTGAAGTGAGTATGTATTTGCTGTAGATGTCGTTAACTTCTTTTTCCTTCATTCATGATGCCTACATACCATAGATGGAGAACAAAACCCTTCTGACATATGCACAGCTCTGTCTATCGAACT
Source organism: Odontomyia ornata (assembly GCA_963969285.1). Taxonomy (NCBI): domain Eukaryota; kingdom Metazoa; phylum Arthropoda; class Insecta; order Diptera; family Stratiomyidae; genus Odontomyia; species Odontomyia ornata. Next base: position 21,844,072 of record OZ017738.1, on the reverse strand, counting down.
TGTCTTATTTAATTTATTTACTACTTAACTTTTCTATCGAAATGATTTAATTGACCTTATTAACCTTTGATTGAAAAAATTTGAAACACAAAGTAACTTTTGGAACATTAAATCCTTTCAAATAAAATTAAATCTCCTCTTATCTAGAACAATCATACCAATGTCATAGGAGCGTTTACTTCAATCCTGAATTTACGACTTCTTCCTCCAGCGAACGTCTGTCAGCAAAATGAAATCCAATCGAATAAAGAAGTTTAGAGGAGCTCTGTTTGTTGCTGTATAAATATCCTTCTTTACTTGTTCCATTGTGCATCATAAATTGCATTCCCTTTTCCAAGAAGATGGTTTTGTTGCTAAGGCGAAAGGACGGAAATTCTTGGCGATTTATTACAAAGTCCCGTCTGAACACGTACTGTATCGCTTAAATTCGTCTCTGAGTTGATGCTGTTCCCTCTAGTTGCAACGTGGTTTACAAGACGATGAGCTGGAAACATTCCAGAGATTCTTTGAATATCGAATTCAGTGAGGGAATCCAATTCACTTGTATAAAAGCAAGTCGCAATTTTTTCTCCCGCCTCTAAGTATACTCTATTTGAAAGAGCTATTACTGCCCTGTAATATTTCCAAACTTCTTTGAAAAATTAATATTTTAAAAATAAATTGCAATTGCTCAGAGTAAGGATTCTCGTTTTCATTAACGTCACTTCCAAAAACGATCTCACAGTAAAAGTGCATTTGAACGAGTTCTATGCTTTGCATTCCCTTTTAGTGAAAATCTTGGGAGTTCTCATCATTTCTTTTATGATGCACTCACAGTTGTATTCGAATAAATTGATATTCAGAATACATCACAGGGCGGACTTTCTTCTGCCAACCCCCGACGAACTATTCGTGCCATGTAGAGCATTAGGGTACTTGAAATTCTAGTCGGATACAACTACTTGAACTGGAATTACCCATATGACTGTATAATCTACTCATAATTTCTTCAAGTATCTTTGAGCGTAGTCATCAAAGTTTCGTCTTTGGGGTAGTGAGAGAAAATTTTGTAGTATAGCAATAGCTTAGGAATACTCCTAGAAAATTTTATCCATTGGTAGGTTGTAAGTTATAAGAAATATTTAAATGCGAGCTTTCAACTTCACAGAATTTCATTTACTTTACCAACTTTGTTGGAGAGTCTTTACAAATTTTTCAGGAAACCTTATTTCTCTCGGGTAAGCTTGTGCGTATTTTCGGTGGATTGAGTTAAACAATGGTGAATTATTGCACTGATTACAGAATGTATGCATTGGATTGGGAAATTTACTACAGAATGCCTCAGCAGTGAGGAGTGGAATGGTTCGGAAAAATCTGCGGCGGCTTGCATCGTGAGAACTGGTAGTCAAAATCCTTTCTCACAGACGTGATTTCTGACAAAAGTGACCCCAAGTAGGCCGACTTTGTATTTATCCTTGGGAGTGTGTGATAACCTCGATCTTGGCGCCCTACGTTACTGACGCGACCAACAGATCCCTACATCCTACGCCACTGACGGCGATCAGTAGATTCCTACACCCTACGCCACTGATGTCGACAGGTGGTGACCTAATTAAAACTTCAATCCCTGTCACTGAACCGCCACTTGACGTTTGTCGGTTGAAACTTGTATGCGTCACAATTCGGTTGGAAAATTAAATTATCGCGGAAAAAATGGGACTCATTACCCGAGGAAAAATCCAATATTTTCCAAGCAGAGTTTTGAGTAGAATAGTGTGTGCATCTGTAGTTAACGCCACTCTGAGTATCGGGAACAAAGGTGTGAAGTGACGTGTCAAACGCGGTCAGCGGAAAACGGGTGGAGCACCTAACCGCAAATTTGAACACCTAGCTGGTCAACACGTGACGTGTTTTGGGAGTGCAAATATAGCAATTTCCTTCCGACTGTCCCCAAAACCTACCCACAAAGCACCTAGCTCAACGTGGGGCCCGACACGTCTTTTAAGAAAAAAGGTGACAAACAAAAATTATTATTCTAAGGGGTAAATTTTTGGGGCATGTTTTGGTAACTTTTCCCCTTTATCGCATTGCTGTGGCCAGATTTACCAACTGATTTGCAATATTTTAGTGTTGAAAGATAGATTAGCTGGATTCCAAAAAGCAAGTAATTTGTGGTAGTTTGAAAAAGTTTAAGGGCAGTTTTAGTGGCTGAAAGCCACAAAATTTCCAATTATTCACGTGTCACCCCCCCAAAACTTTATATCGATTTTACTTCCCTTCAACGTGCGAACTCCAGTTTTTTAATTTCTAACTTTAAGGCTTAACCCAAGCTCGTTTTTTGCTGGTCGCAAAAGTTTTTAGGCGAAATATCTAGCGTGTAAAAGGTATAGGAATGGGGGTTTCTGGAATATGTGCGTTTTTTGTGCAGATTTCCAGCTTTGATCGCTTACTATAGCCACAATTTTTATTTGATCGCTAAAATTTTGGTCTCATCTTGTAGCTGGCTTTGTGTAGTTTCCATTAAGTGTAAATATATAGTACTTTGCATGAAAGTACTAACTTTTATGCAGTCTTGGAGGCACAGACATGGACTTCCATGAAATAACGTCGATACCCTTGGCAGATCTCTGGTTTTGATTGTTCACTGCGGCCACATTTTCTATCCAATTCCTAAAATGTTGGTCTCATTTTTTAGCTATTGCCTTGTTCTTTACGCCAAATACAAATATGTAGTACTCCGCGTCAAAACACCATGTTTTATGGGGGGTTGAAAACGGAATACAGTGGAAAAATCAAGCTTGCCTTCATAAAAAGTCATGGGTAGTTTCAGAAAAACTTTTCATTGTTTACAAGTGATATATGAGTGACAAGCAACGAACTGAAACCAAAGTTATTTTTCTAAGTGATATTACAAGCGAGATAGTGTTATTTTAGGGGGCAGGTTTAGCGAATGTTTCCCTTTATCGTATCGCTGTGGCGAGATATACCAACTGATTTGCAATATTTTGGTATAGAAAGATAAATTAGCGTCTGAACTTTTCAAAAAATATAAATTTATGGTAATTTCAGAAAATTCAAGGGCAGTTTTAGTTTGTTTTTCTCAGTTTGGCACAGGTCACTTCCTCAAAACTTGAAACGGATTTTGGTCCCCTATAACGTGCATATTCTGGTTTGATAATTTCTGGCGTAAAGGCTTAACCCAACCTTGTGTTTTGCTATTCAAAAAATATTTAAGGCAAATTATCTAAGGTGTAGGAGGGATAGATTTGTGTGTTTTTAGAACACGTGCGTTTTGTGCGCAGATTTCCAGCTTCGATCGCTTACTGTGGCCACATTTTTCATTTGATTATGAAAATTTCGGTCACTTCTCTTAGCTGTATAAGTGCAAACTTAGCCAAATGTAAAAAAGTAATGCTTTGCATGAGAATACTATGTTTCATGACATTTAGGAAGCATGGACCGGAATTTTCGTAATACACGTCAGTTTTTTCAGCAGTTCTTTGGCTTTGATCGCTCTCTGCGGCCGCAATTTCTATCCGATTGCTACAAATTAGGTCTCATTCTTTAGCTCTTGTTTTTTTGTTTACGTCAAGTACAAATTTGTAGTATTTCCCGTAAGAAGACTATTTATATGAGGATTAAAATAGGAGTACAGCGGAAAAACAAACTTGCCTGCATAAAAAGCTATTTGTAATTTAAATGGTTATTGTTTACAAGTGATATATGAGTGTAAACAAACAAATCAAATCAAAATTTAATTTTCTAAGTGATCTGATAAGCGAGATTGTATATTTTTGGGGGAAGGTTGATTTATCCCAAATGGTCTGGAACATTGGAGCTTGGAAGTGCGGGAAAAACTGCTCAAGATGATGCTAGTGATAGTCATGGCTGACTAAAAGTACTATAACATGTGCAAATAATTCTGCGAGCTACTGTCGCAATTATCTTCGCAACATCGGGATCAACAAACGAATGTACTCGAAAGCACAAGAATCCACCAAGCATGTTCAACATCTGAAAGTGACGTCACTGCGCCCTTCAGAATTGCTCGAATATTCCAGGTAGTTCGCCAATGTACGAGAAGCTGAATGAATGGGGGAGATAGTACAACCGCGATGGTAAAACTGCGATAGACTGGAGCGTGAAGTAAAGGCGATATTGATTGAGTAATAGTGAAGTGATTTTCGTTGAGAGTGAAGACAGTTGAAATATAAAGTTGATAGATTTGTGAAATAGTGAAATTCAAGATTGTGCATTCTTAGTAAATAAACTCTTTTAACTTAATTTGAAAGACATTGCGTTTTCATTTTCCCGGAATATTAAAATTTTTCGCCGTGAAACATTACACGCGACAATGGAGAAAATGAGAGAGAAATGAGAATGAAAATTTTGAAAGTGAAAACTTATAAACATTTTTAAAAATGCACAATAATAAAATGCAACGTGAAAATTGGATAAAGAAAATAAATAAAAGACGAAATAATAAAAATACTATGAAGCTAACGTTTAAAAATTAATGAATTTATCATAAGGGAGAAGCAGAAATGCCAAAGTCAAAGAAACCAGAAGATTCGCTGATGCAAATCTTGATGCTGATGCAGCAAGAGCAGCGACAACAGTCATCCAGTTTAACAGTGAAGCTAAATGAACAATCAGCGAAGCTAAATAAACAATCAGCGAAACTAAATGAACAATCATGAAAGCTACACCAGAAGCTGGACCAACAAGCATTCGAAATCAAGGCAGATATCACACAGAAGCTGGAGAAATAGTCAACTGATTTCAAGGCAGATTTGCAAAAACTGTCTACCAAAATAAAAGCGGAGCTCGGTAGTCTCTACAACCAAATTAAATGCGTCGAGGAAAAGGTAAACCAGGTCAAGGAGAGAATCAACCATGAGATGAAAAATATGAAAAAGGAATTGGAAGCAACGAAGGCAGTAGTAACCACCTCACCAGCCTCGCTTATAACCGCAGCGCAAAGCACATTCAGAAATGTGCAAGCACCAATACTTGAAGGGCAAACGGCCTGCAGTATTTACAGAACCTAGTTTGAAGCCGCCACTCGAATAAATCACTGGAATGAGCCAGAATGAGCAATTGCATTGATCCTTGCTCTAACCCAGCTCCCGAGCTTTTGCAGACTATCTCCGTTGAGTTGCATTCAAACCCGGCTGCTATAATAAATGCGTTATAGAAACGGTCATCTGAAGCAGCTACAGCATCAGATGCAGTTGTCTGGCAAAACCCTACAGCAGCTAGCCCAAGACATTGAGCGATTGGCACTTAACGCTTACCCAGCCTACAACCCAGAACATCAAGACGACGCAGCAACAGAAGCATTCACCAGCACATTAAAGGACCAGGAGTTGAAAATTCGTGCGTTTAGCCCAAAAGCAAACGATTAAGGATGCATTGGCTTATAGCCTGAGCTTTGAGGCAGCGAAAAATGTGACTCGTACCACTGCTTGGGCTTGCGTGGTAGTGGCAAACGAGTGCAGATGTGAGTGCGTGGGAAATGAGCAAGACCCGCAGGTAAATGGTGCGCCTAGATGCTGGAATTGCGGAGAGAAGGGGCACTTGCAAAGAGACTGCAAGAAGCGAAAAAAGGGAGCTATTGTCCAGGATGGTGGAGATCCAGACCGTGTCAGGAGCCTAGAATGGAAGCCCATCAAACTGAAGGGGCCAACTTCGTGGGGCGAACGTTGGCTAAGAGTTGCGACGTCCCCAGAACCCCTCTCACCATGTCAAGACTACATCGTGGAAAAGCTTATGCCTTCCCAATCAGGTTGGTGAAAAACATTACACCATAACAAGCGACACCAGTGCAACCCAATCGACTATCCAACCAGACCTAGCGAGGCACAAACTACTTCACAAGGGCAGAGTTCATGGAAATTCTGACGCTCTATCTCGTCATCCATGTCCAGCTAACTGCAAGCACTGCTGGCGAATTGAGGAAATGAAGTCGATCGTTGATTTGCGAGTGATAACAGCTGAATTCGACGAGGGTTGGTCATTGGAGGAGATTCAAAATGCCCAGCTAGCCGATGAACACATCGGACCATTGCTTGTATGGAAGGAGACAACTGGGCGACTAGAGTCGAAGGACGTTTCGATGCATGGTGCAAACCTGAAAAGTTACTGGGTATAATGGAACTCTTTTCAGGTGGAGGGTAGCGTACTCAAGTGGAAATGGGAAGCGATGGATGGCAGCTCCTATAGGATGCAAACTATACTTCCCAAAAGCAAAAACCACGATGTGGTTAACAAATTTCATGAAGGGTCCTCGGGAGGCCACCCTGGTGTTAACAAGACCTTAGCAAAATTGCGGGAAAGGTTCTACTGGCTCCACGCTCAAGAAAACGCAGAGGACTGGTGTCGCAGATGCACAATCTGCCCTTCTGTCAAAGGTTCCAAGTGACGACTGAGAGGACAGATGCAAAACTACAACGTGGGCTTGCCATTTGAAAAGATTGCTGTTGACATCGCTGGACCCTTTACTGAATCTGAGTGGGGAAATTGATACACGCTGATTGTGGCCGATTATTTCAGCAAGTGGCCCGAGGTCTACCCCATTCCCAACCAGGAAGCAACTACTGTAGCAAAACAGCTAAAGTAAAATTGGCTGAGTAAGTACGGCGTATCTTGCGAACTACATTTGGATCAAGGCCAAAACTTTGAGTCACTGATTTTTAGCGAAATGTGCGAGATGGTGGAGATATGGAAACCGAGGACAACACCGCTGCATCCCCAATCCGATGGAATGGTAGACCGTTTCAACGGCACACTCAATAAACACCTGGCTAAGAAAGTTGACGAGAACCAAAGGGACTGGGACCGACACATCCCACTATTTTTTATGGTGTAGAGAGCTGCCAAACATGCATCGACAGGCCAATCACCAGCCAAAGTCATTTTTGGGTTGGCTGTTCGTCTGCTAGCTAATACAAAGTCTGGAACGCCCCCTGAGGAACCCCAAACGATCTCGGAGTACGCAAGTGAGCTAAGAAAACGGTTGAACCGGATACATCGGACAGTGCGTAAACACCTCGAATCGGCTACTGACCGCATGAAGACCAGGTATAATCTAAAAGCAAATTCTACTGGCTTCCAGCAAGATGACTTGGTGTGGCTGTAAGTCTCCAAAGTTGCAGCATAATTGGAAGGAACTATACCGAGTTACAAAGCGAATCAACAACGTCGTATATCGCACACAAGAACACCGTAAGCCAAGAGCCAAAATGAAAATCGTGCACCTGGACCGTCTTCCCCCATATTACATCCAGGGAGACTTGACTACAACTGGCGACACATCTTTTCGGGGCGAAAAGAATTGAGGTGGGGGCAGTGCTTCTTCTTCTTTGCAGCACTACAGCCCCTCTCGGGCCTCACTTAGAGATAGTTAGAATATCTCATTTTCATGACCGCATTGATTTTTTCGGAAGTTGGTTTGGTCAGTACCATGCTCCCATGTGCCTGCTCAGCTATGATATGATCTGATTAAATCAGTACATATAACTACTGAGTGAACACTCATGGCCTGCCCGAAAAATTCCCTGAACTAAATCACGTTGCTCCCAACAAGATTTGAACCTGGGGCCTACGGCTTATGCGTTCATGCACTAACCACTAAACCACACAGACTATGGGGGCAGTGCTACATGTGCAAATAATTCTGCGAGCTACTGTCGCTTCGCAACATGATGATCAACAAATGAATGTACTCGAAAGCACAAGAATCCACCAAGCATGATCAACATCTGAAAGTGACGTCATTGCCTGCGCCATTCAGAATTGCTCGAATATTCCAGGTAGTTCACCAATGTACGAGGAATTGATTGAATGACAAGAGACCCTATATAAAGCTGAGCTGAATGACTGGGGGAGATAGTAAAACCGGGATAGTGAAACTGCAATAGAGTGGAGCGTGAAGTAAAGGCGATATTGATTGAGTAATAGTGAAATGGTTTTTGTTGAGTGTTAAGACAGTTGAAATATAAAGTTGATAGACAGTGAAAATTAGATTTAAATGCGATTTGTGAAATATTGAAATTCATGGTTTTGCATTCTCAGTAAATGAACTCTTTTAAGTTAATTTAAAAGACAGTGCATTTTCACTTTCCCAGAACATTAAAATTAGTGGCTGCGAACCATAAAACGCGACAATACTTATATGTCGTCCTAATTGACGGAAATGAAATTGAACTTGCTCTACGAGTGCTTGGGTGTCCGCTATATTGTCTAGTCTACAATACACAGCTCAAGAAGTATTCCTACAAATTCTAGCAGTCCAAAAGGCGTGGTGGCTCCGGTTTGGCAGATGTCTTCGGGAATTACTGGGACTTGGCAAAATCCACGCTGGAGGTTGATTACTGAAAATGTTGATTTGTTGGACTCCTGGATCGAATTCTCGATGATAGGCAATGGATAGTGGTCCAACTGGATGTGAGTATTAAGCACGAGTCCCTAGTAGTGCATCAACGGTTACCGGCCTTGTACACCATTTGTCGGGAACTAGTCTAGGTTTGATGAAGGTCGAATAACATGTGCAACATGAAATTTATCTCGGCTTTCACTACAGTTAAGCGTTCTCTCACGATTAGACGTGGTTTGGGAGAGACAAATAAACCATGTGTGACTAAGTGGTGGGTGGGTAGGTCGGTGATTGAAACCTACTCACTGAGTTGTGGAGGTATGTTTGCATACCTGGCGATGATCTGCTTGCATGGCTATATGATCGTACCCTCGGAATTTGATGAGTTGGCCATGGCCCTAGTACTATGCACTGGTTTAATTAGGCTGGGACCCAGATCATAGAGAGGCTCATGTGATCGTCCAAGAGGTATTGGTTACGTACGTTGATGAGCATGTTATGGTTATTGAGATCGTCAGAGCCCAGGATAGCTATCTAAATGTCTGCTGTGAGAAACAGCAGTAAAGTGAGCGGTATAGTAAGAAAACCAAGGTGAGCTATTGGATACAAAAAAGGGTTGGCGATGAGATATCTTGGAATGATGGAGAGAGTGGAGCCGTCGACCACCACGAACCGAGTTTCCACGCTGGGGCTGACGGCATTTCATCGAGGTATTAGCGATGGTGTCTGCTGAGTACAGCACCGGTGATCTTAGTTTTCCGAGCTCTGAGTGGCGGTATCTTAAGCTAATAAGGTGTAAGGGTGCCTACATTGGATCACTGGGGCTCTATGTTCGCTGTAATACCAAGAATATCCCGTGCACAGATCTGGCCCTGGAGTGGCAGAGCGTGCTTGCCCTCTGTAGCCATTCCATAGCAAAGAGATCCTCGCAGCATGTTGGAATTGGAACCTGGTTACTGGAATGCCCAGGGGTCAAACTAGCCAACAGCGTAATTAGGAGCAGGGCAGCTGCCCCAAGGGCAACCTGGTCCGGAGAACTACGTAGTGACGAAAAGCCAGATGAGGATAGTGTTGACTGCGTAGCTTCTTTGTATTTGTTATAAGCCTATGAATTTATATTTCACCGAAAATAATAGATTCTTGATCAACACTTCAAATACGAAAGCTTTTTAATTTACAAGAAAATGCACAATTTTATTGTAAACTGGCCCTGCTTAGGGCCCTTTTTGGCTAATTATTTCCTAAATTGGGGCATTTTTTTGCCACATTCAGGCTCAAGTTTGGCAAAGTATTATTGAAAAGGAGCACTGCCAATATATGCAACAATAAGTTGCAAAAATTAGACTTTCACTGGTAAATCTTTTAAAATATTCAATAAATCATTAAAACCTATCTAATTGCGTTAAAGAGAATTGAATTTTGCCAGGGAATTCATCATTAGTACAAATGAACCAACAGCAGCCATTCTATCTAATTCAATTATCGATGGTCATTATTTCGAATTAGTTTCAATACTTGCTTACGATGTGAACAAGTACAATGCCGGCAAACTGTTGACGAGGCCAATTGAATTGCACGTTATAAATGCAGTTACTAAGCTGTTGTGAAGTATGCAGATAATGGATTCAAATTGTGAAACGATATATAGTAAGGCAACTGTTGGTAGAATAGATATTCCATCCTTGATACATATGGACATGCGGCCAAAATAGGATAGATATGTACTCGTGCTTGTACTGCATCGTTAAGGTTAGTAGCTAGAATTTCTCATTATTACTGAACCCAACCACTTCCTGAATGAAATATGGCTCTGATATTTTATGCCATTATTGATTCGGATGTGTGAAAGCATTGAAAAGATAATTGTTAATACGCAGCTGCATTGAGCGAATAATGTAATTAATTTGCATGCCTGAAGTGCAATGAGATATTCAAGGAAGTAGTAGTTTAAATCGAATTAGATTCGCTAAGGAGAAGTAAATTAATCTTCATCGGTAAGTCCATATTCTGATCAACTCTATGAATACAACATAACATTTATTGTTAATTTTATGATTCTGTTTAATAACTCAGAATATTCTACCAGAGAATAATAGTTCTTTTTCAAGCCTCTATCATGTATTTAAGAATAACAATTCTAAATACAAGGTTAACTATGATAACAATACCATAAGTATTTTCACACAACATGAAAAGAACTTTTGTCTTGGACTATGTAAAAAATATCACGTGCATATTTTATCCCATTCCCACTGTACAATTATCCCAATATCGAATTTCATCACACTCTTGAAATGAAGCTCTAGTAAATCCACCCTTATCTCTAATTCATATTGAAAGGCTCGACCTTGAGTGGGTTTCTAAGGCCCGAATCACCTGATTGCCTATTGTTAACATCAGCACGACGATTTCCATTGTAATTCAATTGCGAGAAGCTCTTTGAATTTTATCCTGCTAACGACATTTAGAACGTCTCCTGTCAAAGGGATTTAATTTGGTATTCGTTTCTGCTTCCAATACACTGGAGCGCACGAAGGACTCTAATGTGAAAATTTTATACAAGATCCTTAAACCATTTGAGTCCTTGTCTACTTTCATTCTGTCGCTGACGGTTGACTGTGTGTAAGGGTGTATATGGGGTTTTAGCTCGTATTCTAGAATTCTTATTGGTTGAAATGGATAAAAGATGCTAGTATCCCAAAAAGAATAGGATTGGGAAAGCAGAGAACAATTAAAACCGTTAATATCAGCCATTTCCGTGGAACTATTACAGATTCAAGAAATAACTACCGCTTTTATACTTTTTGTAATGCGATGATTTCTAGCTACAATTATTGAATTTATTAATCCAGGAGGAGTTATGTGTTCTATTAAGTAGAGTAAAATATAAGAGTATAACTGCTTACTTACTTACATTTATTTAACCATCGTTACAAGCCTTCAAATCCTTACGAAATAACATTGCACCCATTCAAATACAAGCAGGACCGAAATTGAGGTATTCTTATTTTCAGTCATTTAAATTTGACATCTGGCTTCACTTGATAGTTCATACCAGGCTTATACTACAATTGCATGTGTGTCATAGTTATCTGGTATACTGATACCAGGTTTCGTTCTATAGCAGATGTATGTCTAGGCTTATGGTACAAAAATAACTAATTTAAGTATTATATTTTTATTAACACCAGCCCCTTTTACACCTTCATTTAACGATAATTAGAGTATCTTATTATCTGGCTCGGATGTATCGGCACTCTAGAAGTTAGTAATGTCAGTACCATGCCTTGGTCGTATGTCCGCCCCTCGGCTGGGATAGTACGCATCATAACTGAATGGGCTTAAAGCCCGTCCAAAGAATCCGGCGAAATAAATCCTTCAGCTTACGTAGCGAGTAATCTAATAACTACACTATATGGCATGCTTAATACACCTATCACACAAAATTTTCAATATATTTTAGACATGCGACAATTCAATTGCGTGCCGCTATCAGGATTCAGATATGCAGACAATCAATTTGATGATTAACCCAGTAATTCACAAAATAGTGAATGCGCTACTTGCGTTCATTACGAAATTCATATAAAATCGAATAGGGCCTTGGAAAAAAAAAATCATCTATTTACTTCTCGTCGGTGAAATTGCTTTTGCGTTTCTCCTGTCGAAAACTTCTCACGCTTCTTGCCCCGCACTCTTTTCTCTGGATGGCGGGACGTATGCGCTGTACAGATTTATGCTTATGTTCCTTGTATTCCTTACCACCAGTCAATGCAATTGACGTGACAGAGTAAATGCATAATAATATACTTACCTTAGATGCCTAAAATGTAAAAAAATTACCAAATCATAAAGTTGCAGGAGTAATTTTCAACATTTTTCTGCATTTCCACATTTTGTACGCGCTGCCGTCCGCAGCGTTGTTAATCGAATGAAGTGAAAGAACCTCCCCCATGCGTTGGATAACATATAGAAAATCGGAAATAAATAAGATACTGTTATTAACACATACACAACCATATGTAGGCTGACTTTGCTTCCTAGTTTAAAGGATTTTATTCTTAAACTACAATATGTAGATAAATAGAATGATTTCGTCATTCGTGTCAAAAGTTGTAGTCAGTTAAAAATTAGTGGAATTTCTGAAAAAATTCGTTATATTTTACAATATCACTACGACTAAGGTGAGAATGCATCGCAGACTCGTGAAAACATTTGTGGTGTCTACGATCAAGATACTTTATCAAAAACCACTGCCAAGAGATGGTTCGCTCGATTTTGCTCTGGAAATTTTGATATCGAAGATGCACCTCGTTCAGGTCGACCAATCACTGAAAAAGCCGATTAAATCTTCTAAAAAATTAAAGATTACCAACACATAAGCAGTCACGCCATTGCAAAAGAACTGAACTGATCACTAAACCATTTCGAACCATTTGCGTAAGGCTGGATACACAAAGAAGCTCGACGTTTGCGTGCCGCATAAATTAACACAAAAAAATTTGATTGACCGAACTTCCATTTGCGAAAAGCTAATAAAACGCAACGAAATCGAACCATTTTTGGAGCAAATCATTACGGGCGATGAAAAATAGGGGAGATACAAGAATTTCGTTCGAAGAAGACCATGGCCAAAAAAAGGTGCATCATCACAAACGACTTTAAAGCCAGGATTGACACCAAATAAGGTTATGCTGTGTGTATGGTTTGATTGGAAGGGAATTATTCATCATGACTTGCTACAACCTAGCCAAACACCCAATTTGGCTCCGTACTGTCAGTAATTAACCAAATTGCAATAAGCAATTCAAAAAACCGGCCAAAATTGATAAATAGAAATGGCGTTGTTTTCCATTATGACAATGCCAGGCCACACACATCTTTGATGACCCGGCAAAAATTGATAGAGCTTGGCTGGGAAGTTATGATGTCTCCATCGTATAGTCCAGACCTTGCACCATCAGACTACCATTTGTTTCGGTCTCTGAAAAATTTCCTTAATGAAAAGAAATTCACTTCATAAAGGGACTGTGAAAATCACTTGGCCAAGTTTTTGCCGATAAACCACAAAAGTTATGCACAGATAGAATAATGGCTCTATCCAAAAATGGCAAAAAGGTCGTAGAAAATAATGGACAATATGTACTTAAATAAAATCCATTTTAAATAAAAGAAATATTCAATCAAAAAATGACAAAAAAGGCTCAATATTTTTCAGACTTTCCAATATAATATAAAACATGCAACAAAATAAGTGAGCAATTTGAAATAAGAAAAAAAAACAAGAATATAAAATACTAATAAACTATTGAAAGTTAAGGAGAATAATATGCAATATGCTTTTAAAAGCGTTTAAGGAATGTGGCAAGGGACCAAGCTGGAGCTCATCGTAGCGACGTGATACGCATACTAAAAATTAATAAAAATAAATATCGGTACAAGCAAAGGGCACCATGAATCTGTCAATTGAACGCGTTCTTGAGGTGAGACGCATATAAAGCCTTTCCCGAAGGTTGGATGAAAAAATACTGTGATATATTTAAACAAGTAGCACAGGTCTAAGAATGCTCTCCTTTTTTTGAATGATGGAATATTGAGGATCTGTAAACGCTCATCGTAGGAGCTGTAAGAGAGGTTATATTTGTAGAATAGAGAACGTGTGAATTTACGCTGTACAGTTTCAACAGTATCCGATAGATTGGTATAGTGAGGAGACCATACTTGGGAGTCATACTCAAGAATTGATTGGGCTAGAATTACAAATAGATGGACGCTGATCGAAATGTTAAAACACTTGCAGGAGGATCGCAAAACAAAACAAGCGACACGTGAAGCTAGTGGTTATGCATGAAATATGGATGTTAAATTTTAAACTTGGGTCAAATACTACTCCCAAATCTTTAGATTTGTCCACAAGTGCAAGCAGCGATCCATCAATCCAGTATTCATATAAAACTGAATGAATTTTCTCATGTGACAACATTTTGGAATGTTAAGAGGAAGTTAATTACCTTGACACCAATTTTCGAGATTGTCAAGATCATTTTGAAGGTATGAGTGGTCTTTGCTGGAGTTAATGGAATGATAAATTTTTAAATCATCTGTGTAAAGAAGACAATCAGAGTACAGGCGTTGGAGATGATCATTAATGAAAATGTTGAAAAGCAAAGGGCCTAAAACTGATCCTTGAGGAACACCAGATTTTGGGCTAAGTGAGGCTGACGAAAAAAAATTATTCCTTGTTACGGTGCAACCCCGATGGGCTAAGAAGGATAAGATCCAAAAGAGAATTGAGTCAGAAACGCGAAACGATCGGAGTTTGTTGGCTAAAAGGCCGTGATCAACACTGTCAAAGGCTTTAGCAAAACTGGCGCATATGACATAAACTTGTTGGCTCTTGTCAAAAGCAAGAGAGATGGTATTCGTAAGTTCTAACAAATTAGTTACTGTCGAACGAACTTTAATGAAGCCATGTTGTTCATTTGCAAACAGGATGCTGATGTCATCGTACATTCCGCTATGCACGATTCGCTTAAGGAGCTTGCCAAAACAAGACAGCAAAGAAATCGGACGATAGTTCAAGATGCCACTATGATTTCCGGAATATGGATCGGAAAGATGTAAGCATGCTTCCAGACGTCAGGTAAGCAGGAGGAAGAAAGGCTGATATTGAAAATAATTGATAATGGGGTAGATAATGACTTTCCGAACATCATCTTACCTGAAAATTTGGACAAGATTCAATCGAAAGTGGAGTGTTTGGTTCTATGAAAAGCCCAAAAAGCAGAAAAATCGTATGTGATTGTTGTAATCCGAGAAAATTCAAATGGCTATAACGGCGGTAAATTTTATTGAAATTTATAGAATAACATGATATTTAAAAGAACTGCTTAATTTTTAGGGCTTTCTGATAGAAATTTTGCAAAACCTACTAGTTTTCCGTCCTATCTGTCTGTCTGTCCGCCCGCTCATACTTCTGTCGATTGATCCGCTTGTCTGCCCATCTGTCCGTCTATCCGCGTGTCACAACTAAACTATAGCAGCAACAAAGCACAAACTTTGTGAAAAGACCGAAAGTGGTGGTCTTATCAAATATATCAAAATTTTTTAAGGGGTCCCCCCTTATAATCAAGTGGCCCTTAACAAACCTTTACCTTAAATGTAGTCAAGTAGAGTATCAAGTGAAAGGTCTTAGCACTTTGAGAATCTGAAACATGTCATTTTTACCATTAGGAGTCCAGGGGGAGGCAAAATGCATGAACAATATTTGTGTCCCCTCCCCCTCTCCTCACGATTGGACACCCTTGAGCTGAAAATTTGCAAAAATCACGAATGTAGGTCTTAATGAGCCCAAGGGCAACAATTACCTCAGAAATCAAAATTCACTCAACTCTGTTAATAATGGTATGGTTTACAAATTTTATATTTTACCCCAAAATTGAAACGATTCCCTTAAACTTCTTAAAATTTTACGTATACGTAGGTTGATAAAGGGTGGTCCAACCATAATGAACGATGCTAATTCTAAGTCACGCCTTAACGTCAAGTTTTCGCCCAATTTAATTTGACATTTCCTTGTTTCAATGTTTGACAAATTCAACCATAGAGAGGTACACAATTGAGCAGCGAGTTAAGGTTGTTGAAGCCTTTTATGAAAATGGGCGTTCAAACCAAAATGTATTTCGTCCACTTTGTGATTTTTTTAGTCAGCATAATTGACCAAATGTGTCCATAATCGGGACTACTGTACGTGAATTTCAGCAAATTGGGCCGGTATGAAATGTGAAATCACCTGTGCATGCTCGTCTAGTTCGTTCTGCGGAAAACATTGCTGTCGGTTGCGATAATGCGGTAGAAGAGCCGTCAGCGTTGACTCGTCGTCATGCCCAACAATTGAACATCTCACGAACATCACTGATGCAAATTTTGAACAAAGATTTGAATTTACACGCTTACAAGGTTTAATTGACTCAAGAACTGAAGCCTACGGACCATTTCAAGCGTCGGCAATACGCCAAATGGTTGATTGAACAGACAAAGGGGAATAGTGATTTACAAAGAAAATCATCATCAGCAACGAGGCGAATGAGAATCCACGAGTGATTGTTGAAAAGCCAATCCATCCGTGAAGAGTGACTCTTTGGAGCCGTTTATGGGCTGGGGGCGTCATCAGGCCGTACTTCTTCGATAAGGAGGACGGCCAAACAGTTACCATGAATGGTGATCGCTATTTCGAGATGATAACGGAATTCTTGGGGCCAGAAATTAAGGTTATAGACCAGGACGATTTGTGGTTCCAACAAGATGGTGCCACTTGCCGCAGCCAACGAAACAATAGCTCTTTTGCCCGAAAAATTCAATGGCCATGTTATCTCACGTTGTGGCGATGTTAGCTGGCCGCCACCATTGGACTTTTTTCTCTAGGGATATTTAAAAGAAAAAGTCTACGTCCATAAACCAAGAACAATTCAAGGGCTTAAGGATGAGATAATTCAACATATTAACAACATTGAACCTCAACTACAGGGTTTTCCAATAAGAGGTGTCATTTTGATATTAAAAGTAAAGTCATTTTTTAATATAAATTATCAAACCTGTATTTACTGTAAAGAAGAAGGTATGCCGTTGAAAGTAAATAATAACATCAGGCAAATGACTACCACGACCACGCATACAGGATCATATCCTTTTCATGAAATTTTCCATAGCCAAATCCCAAAGTGGCTGCCCCATGCTCTCGAAAGCCTCACGAATCCCGTCTTTGAGGACGCTGGGATGTTGGCGCAGATCTTTCCTTTTGTGGGTCCCCAAACGAAGAAGTTGAACGTCTTAAATCACAAGATTTTGGTGGCCAATTGTGATCATATCTTCGAGAGGTAACACGGTTCGGAAACTTTTTCCGTGAAAGATCAATGGTTTCGTTCCTTATGTGGCATGTAGTGCCGTCTTTTTGAAGGTAAACGTTGTCCAGATCAATACCATCCAATTCCAGCCATGAAAAATCATTAATTATCTCTCGATAGCGCAATCCATTCACCGTAACTGTTGCTCCAGCTCATTTTCGAAAAAGTAAGGTCCAATGACTCAACCGGACCATAAACCGCATCAACCAGTCACACGTTGACGATAGAAACGTTTTTCAACAATGACTTTTGGGTGTTTTGAGCCCCAGATGCAACCATTTTGATTGTTGACGAAGCCACCGAGGTGAAAATGGGCCTCATCACTCAAGAAAGCTGGGTTTTTTCAACACTTTCGGCTACAGCAGCAATATTCTCGGCTGTTCTTGAGTGACGTGCACGGATCTTATTCTTCACATCACAAAGTTGTCCCAACAGCTCGACTTTTACCACCAATTTATGTATTGCGATCCGACAAGGTACTTCACGAACCAAAAATGTTCGAGTTTTACAAACCGTCTCTGCCAAATTTTTACCATCTTTATAGTGAGTTTTAGTAATTCCAACGCATTGTTAAAGCATTCCAACGCATTATTAAAGCATGTATTGTTAAAAGATGACAGCTTTAAAAGTTACATCTACCGAAATAGTGGGCTGTTCAAAATAACACCTCTAATTGGAAAACCCTTTATATCTCAGAGCCATTGAAAGTATGGACCATCGGATAGAAGTATGTCACTATAGCCGTGTCGAGCATTTGAGCAATATTTTGTTTTACACATAATCGCCATAGATTCTTCCATTATAATTAAAAATACTAACATAATTCTTTGAAAACGTTTTGTCTTATTTACAATTAACATCGTGCATTTTGGTTGGACCACCGTTTACAAGACTCTTATGCTTACGAAATTCCATTGAAAACAAATCATAATCAAGTGAGTTATCGTCATTTCAATTATATGGAATTATGAAAACAATAACACATATGGATAGTTAATATAAGTATATTTTAAATCGATCCAGGCACTCTTACATTCTTCGTATTTTCATGAAAATTTAAGAAATAGTGTTTTACTTGAATATGTTCAATAAGCCGAGCATTCTGGAAAATTATTTAACATGGACCAAAATCGCGGCTTTATGTTCTTATGAACGTAACTCTGCATCTTTTGCATGTATTTGGACGATTTCTTAAACAAGTATTGGGTGAATAGTTGAAATCATAATATAATAATAGTTAAAGTTGCAATTGAAAAAGACCCTGCGATGGTGATATTCTTGAAAAACTTGAAACTATTGCGTCACATTTCAAACATAGTAGTCAATAAATAAGGAAACTTTTTGAAGTATAACAAAAAAAGTTGAAGTAGCAGAATAGTGCTCCTGCCAGAAGGGTTTCGTAAAACAATTAGTAAATCAAACAATATATTCTGCCTATCAAAACTTGCCGAGTATACAGATTCCATAAATTGAGTTCGAAAACTGAATATGGTTATTATGTTTTTAAATTCGCCGCCATTTCGTTTCAAGTGTTTTGACCCCCTCGCTTATTCAGTCATGATAACACATCAATACTACAAACCATTTCTAAAATGTTTATCAAAATTCCTAGATATTTGTAGTGTCTAGGTCCGTTGCAAATGTATATCTCCCTAGTAACACGTGTTAATGTTGTTGTAATTGTTAAATATTCAGTCGGCTGTAACTCAGGTATTTGACTGACATACTAAGAGAGCTCATGGTTTTCACCCCACTCTTCCCCGAATCGTTTAGCAATCAAATTTCTGACATCATTTTTAGGGTTTTGTAAAATATTTTTACAAAAACCTACTAGTTTCGCGTCCTGTCTGTTGGTCTATCCGTCCAACATCAAATTTTGTATGTACGTATAAAGTGGTGCTCTCTTCAAAATTCAACTACAAAAAATTTTATAAGGTATTTAAGGGTATAGGGGAGTGGCCCCCGAAGAAAAAAATTCCATCAAAGGTAGCCGATATGGGTATCAAACGAAAGGTCTTGATGAGAACTTTTCAAAACAGGTCTAAATTTAATACTTTTTGCTTCGAGGGGCGCACAGGGAGGGGAAATACACGAACAATTTGTGTCTACCCCCCCCCCCCCCCTCGCGGTTGGACACCTGTGATCCGAAAAATCTGAAAAAAATTACGGTGGTAGGTGTTTATGAGCACAACAACAACAAATACATTAGAAGTCGAACTTCGCTCAACTTTGTTAAAAATAGTATTATCTTCGAATTTCACATTTTCCCCAATAAAATCGCATTGGTACCCTTAAACTGAACGAAATTCGTCTTTTACGTAGTCCTACTAAGGGTTCTTAAACTTTGTAAGTTTGATGAAAATCGATTCATAAACGCAGAAGTTATAGCCGTTTGAAATTTCTCCAATTACAACAACAATAACACATGAATTTGGTATTTTATGGACTTTCCATCGAATCAGTCGGCAGTTTTGACTTGATCTTCTTGAAATTTTCCAATCAGGTCAATAACATCAATATTTTTGAGAATTCATGATTTGAATGATTTTTGTCGGTTTGCAACGAAATGGCGACCGTTGAAAGTAGAAAAACAATGGATTTTCCTTTGAACGTGCACATCTCTTTGACATATTTCTTCACGTTATTCATTGCTGTTGACTGCATTTCTGAGAAGTCCGGTACAAAACCCTTCTGACATGAGCGTAGGTCTGTTTTCCAAACTTGTTCTTTCTTAAATTTAGATGCTTTTGTGAAGGGTGGTCCAACCATAATGCACTATGTTAATTGTAAGTCACACCTTAACATCAAGCTTTTCGCCCAACTTAATTTTACATTTCTTTGTTTCAGTGTTTCACAAATTCAACCATGGAGAGGTACACAATTGAGCAGCGCCTTAAACTTGTTGAAGCCTTTTTCAAAAATGCGGGTTCAAATCAAAATGCATTTTGTGCACTTTGTGACTTTTTTGGTCAGCACAATCGATGAAATGTGTATACAATCGGGAGAATTGTGCGCAAATTTCAGCAAACCGTAATTCTGTCCAATTATGAAATAAAAGGTTACTGGTATATTTTCCTACAATGCAAAATACATAAAAGCTAACCTGTCTGCTGTAAAATGCTTCTTTAATCGGAGAGCGAGGGAGAGGTTGTACTTGCTGAAGGTCAACGCAGAAAGTTAAAGCACCTTTTTGTTCTATTTTCATTAAGTCATAGAATGCTTTCGCTTGTCTGATATGGATTCCTTTTTCAAGCATAAAACTAACTTTTTCATTATCTTTATGCTGTTCTTATTTTATTTTTTAAAAAATTGCAATAAACGCAAGCTTCAGAGGACAGAGAATGAAATCCGATGTTAAAATTTGTAATAAATATTGACCTGAAGAATGACTTTTTGGCCCTAAACGAAATTTCTACTGAATCATTGTACATTCTCCTGAGTTTAGCTTTATTTATTTCTGAACTTAACTGTACACGTTTGGATTTTGACCTATTATAAAGGCTTTCAACAGCATCAAATTTATTGATAAATTCTATAATCTTCTGCTGGATAACTGCTAATTACTAGCTTTTTCGGTCTCTTCTTTTTTCTTTTATTATTTCTCTATTGCCTAGACTTCTTGTAAGAATATAAACTATTTCTTTGCTTAAACCCATCGATGTTATAAAAACTCTCTTGCATACTGCCTTAAGATGACATTTTCTTGTTAGAAAAAAAGTGGCAGACCTTTGCTTAGGTCTGGTTTTTTGAGGAACGGTTTTACTTTGGTGACGACGAACAGTGTCATATACTGTTATGTATCTAGATAAATGAACATTCTGCCCTACCTTGGGCTGTTTTTTGTACAATGCCTTACGATTTTTCAGAATATCTCTGGTCGCGAGCTTGTTACAATGAAATTTACTTTTTACGCTATAATTACAAGGATTCACAAATGCCAGTACGTGTGAGTCACAGTCTGAGTAGTCCCTAAAATAAAAATGCAAATCAGATTAGTAGATATGCAAGACAAAATAATATGCAGGTGAAAATAATAACTTCTACGCCGCCTACTCCTTGAACCTGTATTAATATCGTGTACTGTACTTTGATGGTCCATTTGCTAAACTAAATACCTTTTACGATTGGGCAAACACAATTCACAAAACATTACTTTATTATGCTCTGTAACTGAATTGACTTGAGTTTGAGTTTTACCGAAAAAAAATGACGATCATGACAACACCATGACTTTTGTGTTTAAACTGCCAAACAAACGCCACGTACACGAATGTTGTGCAATCGTTCAAAAATTGAAAATTTCAACTTGCCATATTAAAAATGCTCTTTAAAAGTATACCAGTGAAAAGTTCACTAGCAATTTCAGTCACTGGAGAAATCACTGACTGTTCAGTGAATTTTAAAATATTTCACTGGTACGTCAGTTGCTTACTTCGGCGCCACCTGGTATGTCATTGTGTATACTAATAGCCGTTAGCTAATAGCCTCTGATGATCAGTTACTTTTCACTGATAAACTTTTAGAGAGTAAAGAACATAAAGTTCTGACTGCAAAATGTAGGGATAAACATGTTTTATTGCAATTTAGTTTAAAATAGCTAAATAACTTGTGGAGTAATCATATGTTGCTCTAAAAATGTGTATTTGAAATGGGTAATCTCATTTTGAAGTCGAATAATCTATTTTTGATGCAATCATGCCTTTTAATCTTTTTTTCTGGTGTAATTATCATGTTTTGGCCCAATTTCGCTTTTGCGGAGTGTAAATTTGAATCTTATTGGGTGTACAACTTAATTACCGGAATTTTTTAGCGAAATTTGATGCTTTACTGTAGAAAAATCTTACAATATATTTTATTCAAAGTATTGTCCATTGGAAGCTACAACTTTTCCCCATCTTTCAGGCAATTTATGAACTCCATCCCAAAAAAATGCGCCGGCTAGGCGGCCAAAAACGAATCCATCCAATTTTGGATGCCTTGCTCTGCAGTGAAGCATATTCTGGTGAGGGCGTTTTGTATCGAGCGAAATAAATGAAAGTCAAACGGAACAAGGTCCGGACTATAAGACGGGTAGGCCAAAATTTCCCATCCACTATTTTCCAAATAGTTTTTCACGGGTCTTGCAACATACGGCCGGGCGTTGTCATGATGAAAAATTATAGCCTCGTGGCTGGTCGCATATTCCGGGCGTTTTTCGATGATGGCGCGCTTCAAACGTACTAATTATGTTCGGTACAGGTCACCTGTGATTGTCTGGCCCGATTTCAATACCTCATAATATAACGGCCCCTTCGATCCCACCAAATACACAGCATAACCTTGGCGCCATGGATATTTGGCTTCGCCGTTGATTTGGCTGGTTGGCCGGGCTTCACGTATGACTTTTTGCGCTTGGGATTGTCACAATGGATTCATTTTTAGGGTATTGTAAAAATCATTTTACAATACCCTACTAAAAACGCGTCCTGTCTGTCCGTCTGTCCGTCCGTCCGTCCGTGTGTCACACCAGTTTTTCTCGCAAACTACATAAGCTAGAAACATAAGATTTTGTAAGTGGGTGCAAAGTGACGCCCTCTTCAAAGTTTCACCACGAAAAAAATTTATAAGGTCTTTAAGGGGGTTCTCCCCATATAGGGGAGTTGCCCCCCCAAAAAAAGTTTTCATCGCATGTAGGCAATATGGGTATCAAATGAAAGGTCTTAATGACAACTTTTCAAAACAGGTCTTAAAATGACAAATTTTGCTTTGAAGGGTGCAGGGGAAGGGGAAATGTACGAAAATTTTGTGAACCCGCCTTCGCGATTGAACATCTTCCATCCGAAAAATCTGAAAAAAATCATGAATGTAAGCCTTTATGAGTACAAAAACAACAAATACATGAGAAGTCAAAATTCAATCAACATTGTTAGTAATAGCATGATTTATCGATTTTATATTTTCTTGAATAAAATCTTAACCGTGCCCTTATATTTCAGTACACAGATGACTATTCATAAGATTAATCCGCCCTGCAATTTTCATAAAGTTCGAATGGTATTTAACGAAGTTAGAGCGATTTTAATTTTCCTGTATTACTATGGAACAATATGCGCTGTATTACTATGGAAACATACGAGTATGGCTATGGAACAATATGCGCTTTTTACCGACTTAGGCACTGCAGCTTTGCTAGGATTTGCATGAAAATTTCAGGAATGATAGGTGTCATGAATATCTTTGAGAATTGGCCCAGCTAGTGGTATTAGTATTCGTCAAGCAAAATAGTGGCTGTTTTAAATGCGAAGATTGAATATTTTTGATTTATTTTGCCCCAACTTCAACGTTTAAGGCGCATGCTTTTAACACTTGATTCAATTTAATGATTGGCTGAAGATGAGTACCTACAATTAATACTCATATGTGAAACAAGTTCAGGAAGCAAGAGAGAGCTCCTAGCAAAAGGGCTTTGTAACCATTCTATGATTCGAAAAAATAGGCCATGAATCGATGATTACAGTACAGGGGAGAGGCCGCTGAAAAAAATTTCATCAAAAGTGGCGATATGAATATCAAATGAAAGTTCTCTGTAAGAACTTTTCAAAACAGTACTTAAACTGACAATTTTTCCAGCAACAAATACCAAGTCAAATTTCAATCAACTTTGTTAATAATAGTATATTTTATAAATTTTGCTTTTTTGTCTATTAAATCAAGATCGGACCCTTAAATTTTCCAAAATCTATAATTTAAGTTTTCTAAAAGTAGTTGTATATGGTTCGAAAATTTCAAAATAATTGAACAATAAACAGCTAAGTTACAGACGATTGAATATTTAACAATTACAACAACATTAACACGTGATACTAGGGAGATACACGTTTGCAACGGACCTAGACACTACAAATATGTAGGAATTTTGATAAACATTTTAGAAATAGCTTTTAATATTGATGTGTTATCATGACCAACCATGCGACGAGGTCAAAACACTTGAAGCAAAATAGTGGCGAGTTTAAAATCATCATAACCATAATAATTATTCGAACTCAATTTATGGAATCTGTATATAGTATTAGTTAAGTTTTGATATGCAGAACATATCGTTTACTTTACTAATTGTTTTACAATACTCTTCTGGCAGGAGCATCCTCCTGCAACTTCAACTTCGTTCGTTACATAATTACAAGGATTCACAAATGCCAGTGCATGTGGGTCACAATCTGTGTAGTCTCTAAAATGAAAATGCGAATCAGATTAATAGATATGGAAGACAAAAGTGACAAAATAATATGCATGTGAAAATACTGACTTTTTTGTTGCGCCGTCCACGCCGCCTACTTCTTGAGCCTGTATTTATATCGTGTACTGTTCTTTGATGCTCCGTTTTCTAAATTAAATAACTTTTACGATTCTTCTTCTTCTTCTTCGTAGCCCTACAGCCCTTTTCGGGCCTTCGCTTAGAGATAGTTAGAGTATCTCATTGTCATGATCTAATGTATCGGCACTGATATGATCATTATCACGCTTTGGCCATGTGTGCGTCCACCCAGCGTATCATTACTGAACAGGCTTATAGTCCGTCCGAAGAACCACTCGAACTAAATCTCGTTGACGCCAACGAAACTCGAACCAGAGACCTTCGGCTTACGGGGTTAGTGCTCTAACCACTAAGCCATGCGGGCTACGCCTACGCGGAGGCCTGACTTTAAAAAAGAGTTGAAGTTATAAGCGATCACCATGAAGGAAGTGTAAGTACCCAGAAAACCATTACTCACAAAATTACACGCTTTTACGATTGGGCAAAAATAATTCACAAAACATTACTTTATTACGCTCTGCAACTAAACTGACTTGAGTCTGAGTTTAACCGAAAAAAAATTTGACAGTTGACAACGACAATCACGACGACGATATGACTTTTGTGTCTAAACTGTCAAACAAACGCCACTTACAAGAAGGTTGTGCAATCGTTCAAAAACAAAAATTTCAGCTTGCCATATTAAAAAGTACTCTCTCAAAGTATACCAGTGAAAAGTTCACTAGCAGTTTCAGTCACTGGAGAAGTCACTGACTGTTCAGTGAATTTCAAAATATTTCACTGCTACGCCAGTTCTGTACTTTGGCACCACCTCGTATGTCATTGTGCATACTAATAGCCATTAGCTGATAGTCACTGATGATCAGTTACTATTCACTGATAAACTTTTAGAGAGTAAAGAACATAAAGTTCGGACTGAAAAATGTAGGGATAAAACATGTTTTGTTGCAATTATAGTGAAAAAATCATATTTTATTCCAAAAATGTGTATTTGAAATGAGCGATGTCATTTTGACGTGGAATAATCAATTTTTGACAAAATCATGCCTTTTAATTTTTTTTGTTTGTTGTTAAATAAAAATCTGTTTCATCAAAAGTGGAATAGTCAAGTTTTGAAAAGAAGCTTCTCATATATATATATATATATATATATATATATATATATATATATATATATATATATATATATATATATATATATATATATAAATATATATATATATATATATATATATATATATATATATATATATATATATATATATACATATATATATATATATATATATATATATATACGTATATATATATATATATATATATATATATATATATATATATATATATATGTATATGTATGTGTGTGTGTGGAATGTAACAAAATTCGTGACCACGCTGGATTTTGCAATTTTGTTTGATTTTCACCCAATTTTTAGAGGATGGATTTGAGTAACTGTTTCAGCTAAGTCTGTTAACCAGCCGAATTGGCAGAGCAAAAACAAAATGGCGATCATATTAGATGAAAAATCGAAATGCGGTACATAGATTCAAAGTCAAATGGCCTGAGGAAATGGCGGCCGCTTGAGATTTAAAAAAAAGCATCAGAAGTTTTTTATTGTGGTTGTGACCAAACCTTTTAAAATTAACGCAAGTCAGCAGATTTGTAAAAAATATAAGTCTCTACAAAAATGAAAGTTATTCGGGGCCAGATTGAAAATAACCAAATGGCGGCTTGTTAAACGTCGCAATTTCAAAGGGTTCTAAAAGTCACGATTTCAAGCTAGAAAGTAATCATGTCTAAATAAAGGGTTTTATACAAAGACCGCTATTTCAGTAGATGTCATTTTTTGACAACTGACAAGTAGACAAATAGTACGCCATTAATACAAATGGGCCGATACACGCTTCAACAGTGTATTGAAATTATTAATATTCACTATAAAAATGGTGAAAATTTGGCAGAGACGGTTTGTAAAACTCGAACATTTTTGGATCGTCGTGAAGCACTTTGTCGGACCGCAATACAGTATTTGGTGTAAAAATTCGAGCTTTTGGGACAATTTAGTGATGTGAAGCATAAAACCCGTGCATGCCACTTAAGAACAGCCGAGAATATTGCTGCTGTAGCCAAAAGTGTTGAAGAACACCCAGGTTTGTCCATTTCTCGTCGTTCTTTGGAATAAGGCGTTCCACAAACGTCATTACACCGTATTTTGCATAAAGATTTGGGTCTTAATGCTTATAAAGTTCAGTTAACACAAGAACTCAAGCAGGTTGATCATCAACAACGTCGTGTTTTTGCTGATTGGGTCCTTGAAATGCATGAAAATGATCCGAAGTTCCATCAAAAAATTATCTTGAACGAGGAAGCCCATTTCCACCTCGGTGGCTTCGTCAACAAGCAAAATTGTCGCATCTGGGGTTCGGAAAACCCAAGAGTTATTGTAGAAAAGCCTCTCTATCCTCAACGTGTGACTGTTTGGTGTGGGTTATGGTCCGGCGGAGTCATTTGATCTTACTTTTTCGAAAATGAGGCTGGAGCAACAGTTACGTTGAATTGATTGCGCTATGGAGAGATGATTAATGATTTTTTATGGCCGGAAGTGGATTGTATTGATCTGGACAACGTTTACTTTCAAAGAGACGGCGCTACGTGCCACACAAGCAACGAAACCATTGATCTTTTACGGGAAAAGTTTCCGGACCGTGTTATCTCTCGAAGAGATGATCACAATTGGCCACCGAGATCTTGTGATTTAACACCTTGCGACTTCTTCCTTTGGGGCCACATGAAAGAGCAGGTCTACGCCAACAGCCCAGCGTCGATTCAAGACCTCAAAGATGGAATTCGTGAGGCTATCGAGGATATAGGGCAGCCACTTTTTGATTTGGTTATGGAACATTCCATGAAAAGGAAATGGTCCTGTAAGCGTGGTCGTGGTGGTCATTTGCCTGATGCTATTCTTTATTATTAACGGCATACTTTGTTCTTTATAATGAAATAAACATCCGATCATTTATATTGAAAAATGGCAGTATCAAAATAACCCCTCTTATTGGAAAACCCTGTATTTTGCTATTTTGGTGATATACAACATAAGCAAGTTTCAAAATGGCAATGGTTCAAAGATGTGATTTTGCAATTTTTTGTGGCCCTTTATCGGCCATGTTTTTCAACGGATTATGATAAAAATTTGGGATTATAGATCAGTTAGTCAAATTCTTGTATTCCCAAAAAATTATCAAAATCGGATCAAAAATAAAAATTAAATTTGAAACTTATTATTTATAGCTGCAATTTTTACTAAAAAACTAATATGTTTGCCCTGTTTAGATTAATACTCCGATTTGAACAAGATTGTTTGCAGTGATTTATGAGACTCTGAGGCAGATATTTATAACTGAAAATAATCTAAAATCAAATGCATGAATTCAAAATGGTGGCCCTCAAAGGCCAGAAAGTCTCCATTTTAGTAACAATTGTTGGTAAGCAATTGTTATTAATTGTGGCATTGTTGTTTTATTTTAATTAATTGAAATGTTAAATATTTTTCATGTAAACATTTGAAATGCCTTAAATTGAAAGTATTTATACAAGAAAACATTTTCCTTAAACAAAGTTTGACTTTCAAAGTTGCAGCCAATAAAATTATTTTATGCTTATAAAAATAAGGCAACCTACGAGAAACTTAGCTTTCTGGCTGGTGGTCCCAATGAGATTTTTTCTTTAGTTTTTGATAGTTTATCTGGGACACTTATTAATTTCTAATTTAGTAAACATGGAGGACAAATAAAACAATTCTTGAGCTTGACCCCAACATTTATTTTTCTTACTCCTAAATCTTCATTATTTTCGATTTCATCAAGTAACCTCCTAATTTTTCATCTACTCCATTTTCCAACTTTTCATAAAACGTTGCATTTGTTGCATAATGACTTGAAGGTGCGTAAAATAATTTCAAAGGCAACAAATTTGAACTGAAAGGTACACCTTTCACTGAAATATTTCGCGGAGGAAAAGGACATTTTAACTCAGTGTCAAGAAACATACTTAGCAGACTAAATAAATACCCTGTAACAAAGTGGGACATTTGATTTTCTTTACGATTTCCGCACAAGCTTAAAACTCGATTAAGTGCAACCGATTTTAGACGCGACTTTTCATAATGCTTTATATTGATGGAAAATACAACGTTCCTTAAAGCACGATATGTTTCAAGATTGGCGTTGAAATGAGTACTGTTCCTTGAAAAAGCACTAACGTTCAGATAGTTTTCGTTGTAAAAGTACTTCAGTTCTAAAATATGTAACTCATATCTGCCCTGAAAAGTAAGAGAACACATTAATTTACTAACTATCAACTGAAATACTCAAAAACTTATATTTTTCTATGATGTACGCACCTGGGGTTGTGACAAAATTCTAATTACGTAAAAGCATACGAGCATAACATAAATAATTATTTGCATAGTTTGTGTAGAGACTGAATTGCTGCTCTCCCTTTGCTCACACCGAAAAAATTGACGATTGTTATGATTATCAGCAACTCTTTGAAATCACAGCAACCCAAACCCATTAACAATTGACGTATTTTGTTTTAATGGTCATTACCCAAAAAGATAGAATCTAAAAAACTCCATTTATACGATTGAAAATGACCTATTCTTAGAGCATGGATTAATTTCTCGTAAAAAACTAATCAGAATAAATAATTGAGGTGGATTTTTTTCATGCTAACTTTTCTTTTTTTTAAATTATTCTTTGATTTGTTAGATATATTATCTTTTCATATAAAAATGCATCTCAAACAATCTAGATATATGTATGTGTTTGCCTGGTTTAAGATTTATGCTCATGAAAATTATATTAATAGAATTTCCAAGCGTAAAAAAGAGAAAAAGGCTAGTGCTAGCATTATGCAGAAGCAAAATTGGCGTAATTTCTTTCTGTATAAGTCGCAGATGTAAAAACTTTATTTAAGGTGATGTTGTTCTTGTCGAAACTGAATGAAAAGACGTACTGCTAGTGCTTGTACATGGCAGTTAGCTAACTAGGCATTGAAGAGTTCTGCTCTTCAACTCGCGTTCGCTGATTGCTTAAATGTTAATGACAATTACTTTAAACATATTATTCTCCGCAGACTTATAATTGACTGTCAAATTTTCAAATTAAAAACAATTCACGAAAAGAAAAATATTATCCTTATTTTGCATAAAAAACTTTACCGGAAATTCTTTGGAAACATTTCTCGTTGCAGAATTTATAAGTTTTCTGAAAGTCACTATTCATCTTATGCCAAATTTTTATTCGTCCGCCTTGATATCCATACAATATAATTCACTAGGATATGAAACATAGGTACATGAAAATGAAATATTTTCTTCGAGATCAAAAGCTACTATTTTTGATTTTTAAATATTTAAATAAATATTTATTATATTTGAATTTTTATCACTAACAAATCATGTTTGCACATAGACATAAACTAAAGGGTGGTCCAACCATAATGTACGATATTAATTGTGAGTCACACATTAACGTCAAGTTTTCCGCCCAACTTAATTTGAAATTTTTTGTTTCAGTGTTTGACAAATTCATCTGTGGAGAGGTACACAACTAAGCAGCGCGTCAAGGTTGCTGAAGCTTTTGACGAAAATGGGCGTTCAAATCATAATGCAAAATGGTCAGAATAATCCACCAAATGTGTCCACAATCGGAAAAGTTATGCGCAAATTTCAGCCAACAGGGTCTGTAGGAAATATGAAATCACCTGTGCATGCTCATTTTGCGGAAAACATTGCTCTTGTTCACGATACTATGGCAGAAGAGTCGTCAACTTCGACTCGTCGTCGTGCCCAACAATTGAACATCTCACGAACATCACTGATGAGAATTTTGAATAAAGATACAAGATTCAATTGACCCAAAAGCTGAAGTCTACTGACCATTTCAAGCATCAGCGATACGCCGAATCGTTTGTTGAGCAGACAGAAGGGAATGATAACTTTAGAAAGAAAATCATCTTCAGTGACGAGGAACACTTTCACCTCAGTGGGTTAACTAACAAACGGAATCGCCACATTTGGGCGAATGAGAATCCACGAGTGATTGTTGAAAAGCCAATGCATCTTCAAAGAGGGACTGTTTGGTGCGGTTTATGGGCTGGCGGCGTCATCGGGCGTACTTCTTCGAAAATGAGGACGGCCAGCAATTACCGTGAATGGTGTTTGCTATTGCGATATGATAACGGACTTCTTGTGGCCAGAAATTGAGGTCATGGCCCTGGACAATATGTGGCTCCAACATGATGGTGCCACTTGCCACACAGCCAGCAAAACAATGGCTCTTTTGCGCGAGAAATGCAATGGCCGTTTTATCTGTTGATTGTCTGCCACGATCATGTGATTTGACACAATTGAACTTCTTTCTCTGGAGATATTTAAAAGAAAAAGTCTACGTCAATAAGCCAAGAACAGTTTAAGAGCTAAAAGATGAGATAATTTAGTACATCAACGACATTAAACCTCAATTTTGTCTCAGAGTCATTGAACCATCGGATAGAAGTATGCCACCGTAGCCGTGCAACCAATTGGGCAACATTTTGTTTCGAACATAATTTTCATAGATCTTTCTATTATAATAAAAAGTATGAACATAATTCTCTGAAAACTTTTTGTTTTATTTACAATTAACATCGTCCGTTTCGGTTGGAACACGACTAAAGATAATCCGGAAAATTTTTTCTTCGTAGCACTAAAGCGCCTCCCAAGCCTTTGCTTCTTGCTACGAACACTTCCAAAGATTGACACATTTGTTGGCCTTGTACTCAAAAAGACCTACTTTCCCGATTTTTTTAGATTTCTGTTTAAAAATATCTAACTGCAAGGGAGCACACACAAATTGTTTGTACGTTTTCCTGCATCTTTTTTGAAAAGGTTGCATCAAAACCTTTTATTTGACGACCATATTGGTTGCCTTTGGCAAAAAAAGTGTTTAAGAGTCACCCCCTGTATAGGAAAACCCGCTTAAACACATTAAAATATCTAATTTGCACTGAAAACTTTGAGAGGGCACGACTTTTTGCGTACGTCAAAAATTTCATTACTCCAACTCATGTGGTTTATCAGAAAATTTACTGTGACTTAAGGATCGGACGCACAGACAGACAGGCAGATTGTGATTGTAGCAGGGTATTGTGAAACTAGCCATTAAAAATGTTTCCATAAAAAATATTCATTATTTCAGTTGCTACTAAAGCAGCGAATTGCGCATACTTTCTGGCCTTTGGGAGCTGCTATTTTGAATGCACACATTTGATTTTAGATTTTTAAAAATATTTGTGTCTAAGGGTCTCGTCAATTTACGTACCAAATCACTCTAGAAACGGCAAAAGTATTCAATTTTTAGTGAAAATGGCAGCTGAAAATTTCACGTTTAAAATTCTCGACTTTTTTATTTTTCATCCGCTTTTAATTATTTTTTTGTGCAATACAGACATGATAAATTTCAAGTTTTATCAAAATCCAATGGAAAATGTGGCCACGAAAATTTGAAAATAAATTCCGAGCTTCAACTAGCCGCCATTTTGTTTTTTGAGACGTGACCTCTAACTTTTTTACATCTCATCGG